>SZWC01006875.1:47173-61376 GCA_023375785.1 Penium margaritaceum | reverse complement strand
AGAGAGAGAGAGAGAGAGAGAGAGAGAGAGAGAGAGAGGAGAGACGAGAGGAGGGAGCAGAGGGAGGGTAGAGGGAAGAAAGGAGGAGGAAAAAGAAAAAATAAAAAAGGGAGGAGCAGACAGAGCACGGAGAGAAAGGGAGAGAAAGGACAGAGCAAGGAGGGAGAGGAGAGGGAGCAAGGAGAGAGAGAGAAGAAGGGAGAGAGAGAGAGGGAGAGAGAGAGAAAGAGGTGGGGAATAGGGTGAACGAGACAAGAAACAGGGAGGGGCAAAGAGAGAGCAAAAGACAAAAGACACAGGAGAGGAGAAGGCATGGAAAGAGGAGGACGGGGAAGTGCAAGGACGGTGGGAGGGAGAGAGAGGGAGACGAGGTGCGATGGAAAAGCGAGGGCGGCAGAGGGAGAAGAAGCGTAAAGGAGAACGAGCACACACAAAGAGAGGGAACACAGGGAACCGCCGTCCAAGGCAAACAGGATGGAGACCACACGGGCAAAGTGGAACATCGAGGGAGAAAGGGGTAGAGAGTACAAGAGGGCGACAAGAGGAAGGACGGAAGGGAAACACAGGACAAAAAAACATCTGAAGGGAAGGACCGTGGTCATGAGCGACACACAAGCATGCATAAGGCACGCAGAGGGCACACACGAGGCGCAAGAAGAAGGAGAGGAGAAATGATCACAAGCAAAAGGTCAGACCAGCAACAGAAAGGAAGAAAAAAAGGGGGGGAAGGGAAGTGAGAGAGAGAGTAGAGAGGGACAGAGATGGTAAGGGAGGGAGAGAAAGAAAGATCCAAGGGGAGAGAGAAAAGAGAAGGCAGGAGGATTAGAAATGTCCAAGATATGTGAGCAGATCAGGGGAGAAGGAATGAGCTCACCGAAAGGTGAAGATTAAGTCCAATCGCGCAAATAGGGTGGAGCCAAACCCCCGACAAACGCGAGCACGGACGAGCCCGAAAGGTAGCGCACGCGCACCAGGCGAAGACCAAGGAAATGAATATGCACAGAAGAAGAAGAGAAAAAAAATCAAGGTCCCAAAAGGGGAGGGGGGGAGGACACACTGAATCAAAGAGGAAGAAAAGAAAAAAATGGGGGGCAGAGGAAAAAGGGAGGATGAAGGAGGCGAGGGCTGAAAAGACAAACGGTCTGGCGTCAAGGTAAAAGGTGGTGGGATGTAACAAAAGGAGAAGATTGGGTCAAGAGAGGGTGAAAGGGAAGAAGGGCGGAGAAGGGGGGAAGGGAGGAGAAAAAGGATAAAGGAAAAAAGAGGGGGGCAAGAGGAGGGAGAGGGGGGCAGAGAGGAAGAGAGCAGGAAAAGAAAGAGTACAGGGTAAGGGGGGGGGAGAGAGAGAGAGAGAGAGAGAGAGAGAGAGAGAGGGAGACGGACAGAGAACCAGAGAGAGCGAGTGGGAGGAAGAGAGAGATCAGGAGGAGGAAAGGATGAAGAGAGAAGGGAAAGGAGGGAAAGTGGGAGAAAGGAGAGGGGGGATGAAGGAGAAGGGGAAGGGAAGAGAGCAAGAGAAGAGGACAGAGGGTAAACGAGCAGGGGAAAGGAAGAGAGGGAGGTAGGGAGAGAGAGTAGAGAGGGGAGAGAGAGGGTGGAGAGGGGAGAGAGAGAGGGGAGGGAGAGGTACAGTGCAGAGATAGAGAGAGGAAAGAGAGAGAGAGAGAGTGAGAGAGAGATGGAAAGACAGAGAGGGAAAGGAGGGAGGGGGGGAGGGGAGAAAGTAAGAGAAGAGAAGGGGAGGGGAGAGAGCAGGAGGGAGAGGAGAGATAGAGAAAGAGAGAGAGAGAGAGAGAGAGAGAGAAGAGGGAGAAAGAGGGGGAGAGAGGGAGAGAGAGAGAGAGAGGGAGAGAGAGAAAGGGAGAGAGAGAGAAAGCAGAAAGAGACGGAGAGAGAGAGAGAGAAGAGAGAGACAAGAAAGAGGGGGATAGAGAATGAGGGAGATAGGAGCGGAGAGACAGGGCAATGAGGGAGAGGAGAGGGAGCAGGGAGAGAGAGAGGGGGGAAGGGAGAGGGAAGAGAGAGAGGAGGGACGGAGAGAAAAGAGGGAGAGAGGGGGAAAGGGGGAGAGAGAGAGAGGGAGGGAGATAGAGAGAAGAGGGAGAGAGAGGAAAAGGAGATAGAGAGAAGAGGGAGAGAGAGGAAAAGGAGATAGAGAGAAGAGGGAGAGACGGACTCAGTAGAGAGAGAGAGGGGAGGGAGAGAGAGGGAGAGAGAGATTTTTTAAAGAGTGAGAGAGAGAGAGGGAGGGAGGATTCGAGGGGAGAGAGGGCTAGAGAAGAGAGAGAGAGAGAGAGGGGAGAGAGGGGGAGAGAGGAAGAGAGATGTCGTAAGAGAGAGAGAGGGAGAGAGAGAGAGAGAGAGAGAGAGAGAGAGAAAGAAAGAGAGAGGATGATTGAGGGAGGAGGGGAGGCGAGACAGGAAGAGAATAGAAGAGGGGAGAGAGCAGGGGGCAAGGGAGAGAGGAGAGAGAGGAAAGAGGAGGGAGCGGGGATAGAGAGAAGAGAGAGAGAGAAAAAAGAGCCATGAGAGAGAGGGAGGGAGAGAGAGAGAGAGAGAAAGAGAGAAAGGAGGAGAGCAGAGAGTGGGAGGGAGCAAAGAGAGAGAGAGGGAGAAAGAGGAGGCAGGGTAGAGGAGAGAGGGGAGAGAAGAGAGGGTGGTAGAGAGCGGAGAGAGAAGAGAAAGCAAAGAGGGAGGGCAAGGAGAGAGAGAGAGCGAGAGAGAGAGATGGAGAGAGAGAGAGGGAGAGAGGGGGAGAGAGATAGAGAGATGGGGGGGAGAGAGGGAGAGAAGATAGGATGAGGGAAAAGGCAGAGAGGGAGTGAAGGGGGGAAGGGGAGAGAGAAGAGTGGGGAGAGAGGGAAGAGAGGAGAACGGAGGGTGGGGAGAAAGGGAGAGCAGAGAGCAGAGACGAGAGAGAGTGCAAAGAGAGAGAACAGAAGAGAGATGGAGAGAGAGAGAGAGGGAGAGAGAGGTGGGGAGAGAGGGACAAGAGGGAGGAGGGGCAGGGGAAGGAGAGAGGGGGAAAGGGAAGGTGGAGAGGAGAGGGAGGAGCAAGGAGAGCGAAGAGAGAGAGAGCAACGGGTAGAAAGGGCGGAAGAAGCAGAGGGGGAGAGCAACGAGAGAGAGAGAGAGAGAGAGGGAGAGTAAGAGAGAGAGCAAAGAGAGAGAGAGGAATAGGGGTATAGAGATAGTAGAGAGAGGGAGAGAGATAGAAAGGGGGGAGAGAGAGTGAGAGAGCGAGAGAGAGTAAAAGAGAGAGGGAGAGGGAGGGACAGAATGGAGAGAGCAAGGGAGGGCAGAGAGGCCTGAGAGAGAAGGGAGAGGGGAGAAGAGAGCATAGAGAGGAGAGAGTGCAGCAGAGAGAGGGAGCAAGGAAAGGGAGAGAAGAGGGAGAGAGAGAGAGAGAGAGAGAGAGAGAAAGAGGGAGAGGAGAAGGAAAGAGGAGCGTAAAAGAAAAAAGCAAGTTGGGACGAGACCCAGCGGGGGGGTCCTAGAGCGCCAGAAGGCAAGGCCACACGGCGTTAAAGTCCAAATGGCCGTTTGAGGTGCGGAAAGCCCTTAGCTCAGAGAGCCGAGCGAGAAAGAAATGAGAGCGGGGAGGGGTGGGGGGGGGGGTGAAGCCCAGAGTGCAGAGTTTAGAGTTCAGAGTAGTGAGTTCTGAGTTCAGAGTCCTGGAGGGCCTAGAGCATAGAACCTAGAGCCTAAGGAAAGCGGCCTAGACCCAAGAGCTAGGGTCTTAGAGCCCAGGACCTAGGGCCTAGCTGGTGGCAAGGAGGTCCGGGAGCCAGGAGCCGAGAGCCAAGGGGGCAGGGCCAAGCGGTGGAGAGCCGGGGGTATAGGGCTTTTGCCGAGGGCGAAGTCAGGGAGCCTAGCCAGACACGGAGAGGGGAAACAAATCTGCACAATGTAAACGAGGAGACAAGGTAGAGAAGTGGAAAGGAGAAAGAAAGGAATGAAAGGAGCAAAACGAAGGGCAGGGACGAAGAAGTGGGAAAGCGGGCAAGACGAGGGGGAGGAACAAAAGGGAAGCCCCGAAAGGCGCAGACCTGGGAGGAGGAGACGAGGATGTCGAAGGCAGAGGGTTGCACAATGGTGACGATGATGAAGCTGGACGGACGAGGTAGGGGCGGCGGCGGTGACCTCGGAATGGCGCAGGCAGAAGTGGGAGAGCGGGAGGCCACAGGCCCGTTCACAGGCTATATGCCATGTTGAACAAGGGCACGGTTAGGGGGAGGGAGAGGCTAGAAGTTTGAGGGTGGAGGGGAACAGAGGAGGCGGGTGGAGTTGGGAGTTAGCCGCAAGGCTAACTGTCCCTCTTGACTGTGAGGGGGAGGAGCTCTTGAGAGCTGTGAGGAGGGAGGGCTCTCAAGATATGTGAGGGACAATTGAAGCAACAAAGACTTAGAGCGAGAACTTATGGAGACGAGAAAGTAAGAACTTTTTGCAAAGAATGAGAGTTTTGGAGTGAGCCATGCGGACCCCTATCGGATCGCCTGGCTCGGCTCCGCGAGTTCACCATCCACCATGGCGAACCACACGAGGTAGCTAAGGGGCACTAGGGCAACAGGGCGCGAGAAAACACAGCGCGTGACCCAACGTTCCAGTGTACGTCACACGCGAAGCCAATATAAAAAATAGGTTATGATATACCCTAGACTAATATAGGTGCTCTAGTCAGGTTTGATACTTTAACAACTCATTCAGTTAAAGCATGCGTCAATATTTATTATAAGGATTCAACAAATTTCATGCTTGACTAGTTTTGTTTACGTGCTTAGTCAGAATGTTGTTGAAAACTAACTTGAAGGTTGACTTTCATTTGAATTTGTATCATCATTGATTTTTTTAACATGGATGATCAATGTCACATTTAAAAACAAAACCATGACTATTACATGAAAAAAACGATATTGAAAAACAAATAGGCATTTGATATGTCTTCCGTTTGTCTATCTTCAACAACCATTCTTCCACTTTCGATTTATCAAGTTACTTGCTATGCTTCCTATGGACTCTAGGTCAAGAACAATGCAAATTATTAACTCAAAGAAAGGCAAGGGTGGCTGAGCTGTCGTTTTTTGCATTCTCATATTATGCGAGAAATCTATGCTTTCAATTTCTCAAATCATGTTAAATATGCATCTTTTTTGAATGAAAACAAAGAAACGATGTCTTAAATATGCTCAAGAGAACTTTCAATATCATGGAATTGTAGGCTAGTTTAATTACAAAAGTCTTTGGCTGGTATCAGTGTCTACAACTATTGGGCCCCTTTCGACCATTTTGCTTGACCTTTTCAAGCTTTCATCATTCCTTCCTTTTGTATTGTTCCTATCCTCATGATGTTATCTTATGTTCTTATGTTTCTTGTCTTCATTTCTAATTTATTCACTTCTATTATCACTAGTTGTCTTACATTTGGTATTCTTTTACTTATGAACTGATTTTGTACTTGTCATTACCTTTTCCTCTTTATCTCACTTCTCTTATCTCAAATGTTTTCCGATCCCCTTCTTCAGCTCCTAGGGATGGCTTGATTGCTACCCCTTTTCAATGTCCCATGATGTGTTTTTCCTCTATGGACACCTTTCCTTACAATTGGGAATTCAACTAAATTATTACCTTTTAAACATCAAATGTTTCTTAATTTTCTTGAAGATCTCATCCTTCCAAGCCTTCAATAATTTTTCTATATTATTCTTGTGTTAAAATATCGTCTCCATGAATGGTATGGACATCAATCGAAATAAAAGGAGCATATATCATTTGAATGGTTGTTTATGAAATGCATTTAAGGCTTAAATCAAAAGTACATCTGATTTCAAACTTGACATGAGTTTACTTGATATTCCTTTCATAATATAAACATAGCTTATATATCTGATTTAATTATACAAAAACAAAAGGTTTTCCACACAAGTCATCCCAGTTTTAATAGATATTGTCCGTATTGAGTTTTTGGTTTGTGTTTGCTGTAAAATACCTTTCTGCCATACAATAGTGTCAAGTAAATAAAAATTCTAGACACTATATTAATAAAGCTTGAATTCCATATACTTAACAGCTATTTGTTTACATTGCAGAATGTATGGCTACAATGAACCATCATCAACTATGCATTTTGTTTGTCGAATTCTTCTCTCTTTTTTTCAGACCTCCAAAGCTTTCAAATATCACTCTTTTTTTCAATTTTTTTATAACGAATTTTATGTCTCCTTTTTCCTACCCAAGAATTATTCGAAATAATATAAGTTGTGTGAAAATAATTAATTTTAAAAATTTTAAGCCAAAATGAGAAGAAACGGGTTTGTAAGTAATGTCAAGTCTCTTATCACATTGTCTCTGCCCTTATGACACTCATAATCTGCTTTGTTTAGTTGAAACATCACCAGCCTCTAGATTATACAGTAAAAAATATAACCATTTGAAGCATAAATTTATTCATGAACCACACTGAAATTATCTATCAGTATATCAGATGTCACTCCAACTTATTTCACCAATTTCTTTCCTAAACCAACGTACTTGATGAGAAATTATGATGTCCATGTTCAATAAATCATTTATAAATTTGACAATTTATGGGTCAATTTTTCATCATCTATTTGACATTATTAAGTTTTTTTAATGGATAATCATCTATTTTTACAACTCATGTTCTAATTTTGACAGGAAAATCACTCTTACAATTTTCACTAAAATTCTTATTCTAAGAAAACATTAATGTGAATTTTTTTCAAAATTACTATCTTTTCTTTAAACACTTATGAGACCTCTTGATCCATCCTTACTTGAAATTTATTCACCATTTGGTTTTAGTAGATATTTTATTTTAAATTATTGCTACATAAAAGTATTTATATTTGAAATTTATATTTATATGTCCAAATCATGTAGAAAGAGAAAGGAAAGGGGGAAAAGTGATCGACATAAAGATGAAATATTGTCATAATTTAATTTTATGTAGAATAAATAGCTATCATTATCATTAATGAAGTGAATCCAACACAAAGATGATGATAACATAGATAGTGGAATGTTGTTTTAGGCACAACTGTATGCTCTTTGTTTCACAAAAACCAAAGAAAGTTATAGGTGAAATAAAAGACAAAGGGGGAATGTGGCATGCTACTCAGCTTGCACCCATTCACATGAGATTTGATTCTCATCTTTGGGCATTACACATGTTACCCCGATGTTTTATTTCTACTACGCTTTATAATTATGTGTAACATGTGTAACATCATAACGTTATTATTTGGAATCCATACCTTTTCATTATTTATTTTCAAATAATAATTATGAAGAGGATATAAACAACAAAGAAAAACCTTGCTGCACAAGTGATGAATACCTATCACCAACTAACATGGCGACCGTTTTGGTATCCCTCCTATATTTAAAGAAGATATACAAGGCCTACAAAAAATCTAGATCTCAGTCTAAGACCTCATGAACAAGGTCATCAATATCTAAGAAAACAGTTATACACATCATAATAAATCTTATTTATTCATTGATTCACCCATATCCACTCACATCAACATGGATATAATTTCAATTTCATCATCATCCTGCATCCAAATCTAGCACCAACGCTTGACATGATTGTCAAAAGTTGAAATGAAATGTAGAAAGAATGTGAGAGGAATAGGGTTGAAGTAAAGGCGAGGGTTGGTTTCTCTTGCTTTTTCATGTAGCCTTACAGTTTAATAAGAAATCTTAATCCAATAGGAAGCAGATGGAAAACACAATGTGTTATTCTAAAGTTCTTGGTTGTCAAATCATCTCCACAAGTGTGCACACATACTCGCACACAAACACATAGACAACAACATGCACACACACACATACACACACACACACACACACACACACACACACACTCTCACACACATACACACACACACACACACACACACATAAACACAAGCACAAACATACACACACATACACACTCATGCGCAAAGATATGCAGTTCTGAATGCAATATTTCATAAATGAATTAAAGTAACAAGGCACCATGTACACGTATTGGAATAAATTGGTTGTGTTCCATTCCTCTGTAGCATAGTGTAAAGTTGAAGAGTAAGGGGGTATGATATGTTGAGGTCTTAACACAGTTGCATGCGATGGGTCTAAGATGAATACCTAGGATCATGGCTAAAGGCTATAACGCGGTAGCGCCCTAAGCACAAAAATATTATCAAACCTTCAATAATTTGGGTGCTTGAGCCATTACTTCATTGGGCCATTAAGGCATGAGAAAGCATAGCATGGATTTGTTCAGCACATTCATTCATATTTGCAAATCATTTAGAATAGAATTGCATCAACGCTGGACGAGGCACAGAAGGTCAAGCATGCTTTGAATTTGCAGTATATTCACCATGAGATGTGAAAGGTGATGACAAGACATGCTCCAGATGATCTAGAACGTTTGGGAAAGTGTGCTTTTGTGCATTAATGGGTGTAGAAATGTGTTTGCACATGCTTGCGCTGGTTGTGGAGGAGGAGAGCAACTACTAATTAAAAGTTGCTAAGAGTATTTGGAGAAACGATCCTTACATTCCTTCTTCTTGCAACTTACATGGCGACACTTCTTTACATCAAATCGTTCGTCATCATGAACGGTGACCACACATCCATCCATTTTCTATTGATTGCCGGCCACACGTATGCACTCCAAGGCTACAAGGAGATTTTCATCATGGGACTTGAAGATAAGAGGGCGAAAACCACCTTCCTAGCATCCAAAATGACTGGAGAGATGCTCCCCAAGGAGGTGATCTTCAGTGGTAAAACATCGCACTCCATCCCATATGGCGTGCATGTTGGAAATGTGATCAAGGCTTCATGGACCCTGATGTGCATGCCTTTCATTGGGTAAAATTCATAGCAATAAAGGTGTGGGTGCATACAATCGTTATTCGTAACTGCAAATGGTCTTTCGCAACACTCGGTGTCCGCGAGGGTGAAGTGTCCCTCCTCCTAACCTTGGACACTTCACGTATATAATATAGGACATCCTTGAAGCTCTGGGCAAAGGATAACTTCTGTAACATGCACATAATGAACAATCCTTGTAGGTTTCACTAGCAAAGAACAACCCACTGATGCTTGAATAACCTGTTTCTAAAAAAATGGAATAAAAGTTCGCGTTATGGGATGGCGAGCGCAGCCGTTGGGGTGGTAGGATGAACATCCACGTGAAGGAAATCAAAGAAATTCCATGTGCATGGTTTTGTAATGCATGGCAGTAAATTCATGGTGAGGAGCCACTAGTGAAAAACGCACGGGCTCGCATGAACTTCACGCAAGTGTTTAATCTGACAATCCCGAGTAATGCTGCTCCATATGCGAGTTTGGTTTTGTTTCAAGATGAGCGCATGAAGGAGGAGGATGAGATGGTGTGACATGTATAATTTTTTGCTATATTCTAAGTTGAATTTTAAACGTAGTTTTTTCATGTTCAAAGGGTCTGAATTCATATATTTTCTAGAAGCAAATTTGGATTATACACGTGTTCGTATTGACAAATCCATTTTTTTGTTTGAGAAGTAAATGTCAGTTTTCCATGAACATGACATCTCGTCAAAAGCATTTTCTCATAATGTTATTTGTTAGACAACTCAAATCCAAGTCCCAATAAAACAGAGTGCCACACACCTAGTGATGAAAAATCTCTGCACTGACCCTTCATTTATATGAGTTTAATTTCAAGTGATTTTGCTGATCTTGTAAATTTGTGAGAAAAAATATGAAAAAATATCACCTCACAAAACATATACATCAATATCAATAATAAGTAGGGTGACAAGTGCATGTTGGTGTACTAGAAAGCAATATCGCACCATGGATTGGAGCATAAAATGGAGTCTCTATACTTGAAAATTAGTGAAGAAACAAACAAAAACTTTTACTTATGGTGAAATGAATGGTTTATACTGGCATTTTTTATAGTCATTGTCACATATTTTATTGCTTACATGTCTTAGATTTCCTCCTCAATTCATGTTAAAAAAATCCTCCACGAAGAAGGAATTAACAAATAATTCTTAAAAGTATTGTTCTAATTCAAGTGTCACTCTCCAAATACATAATGCGGCAATCTCTTGAATTTTTTTAGTTGTGGGCCAAGACGTTAACATAAGAAAACAGTTACGAGGAGTTCACTTTGTTGGGAATGAAACGTTTAGGTTTTTAAGGAAGGAATCAGTCTTCTTTTGCTACTCTTTCATGAATCAAGATCCATTTAACTAATTGTTCTTTAGACATGTGTGACAAGAATGTCTTGAACTCAATTTCCCAAACTTCTTAGGTGGATTTCACTTTATATCTCCTCTTCAAAAAACTTTTGGTTCATGTTGGCCTTTAGGATCACTTCAGATATCTTCATTAAATCAATTAAAGTTGAAAATAAAAAACGTCCAAGAGAATGGTATCACTGATTGTGGGAAGGAAAGACTTCAAGTTGAAATTAACGAAGGTGCAAAGAAACGATTTATGTTGAGATTAACAAATATTGGGAGGACTATCATCATCAATGCAAATATGATCAAATTCCGGGATCTTCTAAAACACTAAGAAGGTTCACCAAAATTTGATTTTGAATAAGATTACATAATGTTTCATGTACCTTAGTTCAATGTGTTTGTGATGAGATCATATACTAGTGCTTTATGGTTGTACAGGTTTACATAAGTGGTATGGTGAGAAGACCTCCAAAGTGTTTGACATGTCCAAAAATATTAGAAAAAATGATTGTGATTGTAAACCACTAAAAATAAAATTTCAGGTTCTTGGATGCTTTTGTGAATCTTCTCCTTTCATTTTGAACTTGTTTTATTGTTGAATGAACCCCCCAACACGTCATATATGTAAACGCCTCCATGTGCATTTGGTGCAAGTCTTGATCTATTTTGTTTCCATTTCATCAATATCGATGGCAAAAGGTATGTTGGACCCATGTCTTCAATCTCCACAAGCTTGATAGCTGAAGAGTTCACTTCTTTATAATTCTGAGTAATGACATTGGGAATTTAAAAATCCAAAATGCAATTGGATTAGATCCATGTTTGTTGACCATTGCATTGGGTAAGTGAAGTAATTTTGCTACAACAAATTCCACATTTTTTATCTCGGTGGACATGCTCTTTCACAGTGAATTAAAATATTACACTTTTACAAGATGGAGTAGACATTTTCACTTGCAAGGACATATTTCTCTTGCCGACTATATCGTCCCTGTTTTTAATTATTCTTCTAACTAACTATCCATGTACGAGTATGAAGTATCATATTATTACTTTTGGTCAACAACATTCTTGTCTGTGAATTTATGTTTAATGTGTCACTCTAAACACTCACCTCTCCTTAAAACGAAAGTACATTCTTGTTTAAAGGTTTGTAAAATCTAAAAGATTCCACAAAGGTTATCGACCACATGGGAAGTGAATATCAAAACATCAGATTTTATCGTGTAGATCAAGTTTACACAGCATAATGTGTACTTGGAGGAGTAGAAAAGGAATAACATGATAAAAATGACGAGATTTTGGTCTTTAGAATGTGAGGATAGACAAGTAATGGATGAGATTTTTATGATTCTCTTAGCAAAATAAAGTACAAAGATCAAATAAAAAACTTACCACTTTAGTTAATTAGCAGAACTGCCGTGCCATTTTCCATTGTAAATGTTACGAGTGATTTTGTCATGAAAACACTCCATCGTTATGTGGCTATGCTCATGATTTTCGACACCATCTTTTGACGTACAATGGCTGCTTTGTCCAGATGTTCCTATCATGTATTAGTGCATGGTTGAATTCATGTGAGATACTTTATATCATGCTATTGTATTGTGCCATTTTCTTACATGGAATTCGAGAGCGAGTTGATCACCTGAGTACGAATTCCGTGGCTACCCTTACGGCGGGCATCACTCTATTTGGACGTGCGACACATGTTTCATCTTGATAATTATATTATGTATAATGCACCGCTGACACTTTGCCACATTGCACACGACACAATTTTAAGTAGCCATTTCTCTCATGAACCGTTGCACTCCTTTTACCTACCATGGGTGTTTCATCCAGATAATCATATCATGGAGTTGTGTGTGACTATTTTTAGGAGCTAAATGTTAACAACATGCAATTATGATGTGTTTTTTTGTAAACAGGTTCAAGGAACAGGTGGATAATGTAATCAATGGGTTTGAAGCATCTCCATGCGCGTTGATGGAATCTTTGGAATTGCGTGCAATGTTTAATCTTGATGGTCACATTATGTAGTTGTGCAAAAGTAATTCTCCACATCGCAATTTGGGGCACGTAGTTGTGATGTGCCATTTGCTTACATTGAAATTGGGAGCAGTTGGGCTATGCGTGCACGGGGATCGTTGTTGCGTTGATTGCTGTTAGCATGATATTTGGACCTAGGGTGTGTGTTTCATCTAGATGATCACATTGTAATACTTTGTGATTTTTCTTAAATGTAAATTCCTTTCCACATAAATTTCAAGTGAGTTTTGAGAGCTATCACATGATGCATAATGTTGTCATGTTTTACCAAAAAAGGGTGTGTTCTCTAGGCCTTGGGTGGATGGATTTTTTTGAAGGTAGCTTGTTTTAGATGCATTCTCGAGAATAATAGTGTGGCAAGTATCGAATATATAATTTGACACTTTTCCCTTTTACTTCGACATGAAGCAAGGCGAGGACTCATATTTATACCATGTCATTTCACATTGAACTCCGCAAGGTATTGTGCTATATGCCTCCTCATAGCCGAATGATAATCACCTTTGTTGTTGATGAAATTGATGCTTTTGAGTCATTTATGTGCACATCATTATCAGGCTATAGTTAGCGATTTTGTTGCTTGGATTCATATCGTTATTGTTGTCCTTGAAAACTGTTTTTGACGTTTGGATTCGTAGCCTCGTAATTGGTGAATTAAGAATGGTGTGTTGCAACTTCATTGGTGTAACCTTGTCAACCATCCCTTGTTTTATCCGTCACATGGAGGAACTCTTGTCAATCCATGGGATGGACGATGATGTTCAACGAGTGGCTGCAACAAACACGTTGCATGATTAAAATGACGGATGCAACTCACTATTTCAATATTTAGTGACGAGAGTCGTGTATTGTGCTATCCTGGCAAACGAAATCTTGGCAGCCTTTTGGAACAGGTTAGGCTCTTGCATTACCTTAATTCTGTTTGGTAAAACATACACAGGCGATACCCCATCCTATCGGGAGTGACGTCATCGCCTTTCTTCGCTTCCACGAACCTTCGCCATGTATTCCCCTCGTCCCCCCACCCCCTTCCGGCCCGGCCCGGGGCGCCCCCCGCCGCCACCTTCTCACGTCCACGCCCTTCCCGTGCCGCACCCTCACCCCCCCTCCTGCATGGCATCCAACACCATCGCACTACACGAGCATCCTCCTCTTCCCTTGGCCGCCGACGATCGATCACGCTGTGCGGGGCTGAGACGATCTGTGACGGCATCGTGACCGCCGACTGAGGTCTCTCTGAGCCTAAACCCAGCAGTGCGAACCCGCCCTCGGGTGATTTGCTGGTGTTTGCACCGGACTCCACCGTCGTTCGGTCGCTCGTTTGCTTTGGAGGGCTGACCAGCGGACTGAGGAAAATCTAGATCCCCGATCCCCCTCGCCTTGCTCATGGCTGCCTCAGGTGCGCCTTGTTTAGCTGCTGTGGCACAGCAATTCCCTTCATCTCTCCCCTCCCCCTCTCCCCACTTCCGCCAAGAGCGGGGGCAGGTGGGGGCGGATCTCTCGCGGCCGCCGGCCGACCGGTGTCTCTGTCTGTCGTTTCGTTTTGTCGGGTGGGGCGTGCCTTTTCGCTTCGTTGTTCGTGGTGGGAGTTGCGTCTATCAACCCTCCCTTCGCCGCAGGGCATGTGGTGCTGTACAATGTTAGGTGGTGCGCTGCATTGCTGGATGGTGTTGACTTTGTGGCTGGTGGTGGTACAAAGCCACCCATGGTGGCGTTGCGGAGGGTGATGCAGCAGCACACAACTCCGCTGCACGCATGCTTCTGTTCCCACTGACTGTATGTCTGTGTGAGGGATGGGGAGACGTTTGTGTGTGTGTGTGTGCGTGCGTGCGTGCGTGCGTGCGTGCGTGCGTCCCTCTGTGCCTGCGTGCGTGCGTGCGTGCGAGCGAGCG
>SZWC01006874.1:99451-131066 GCA_023375785.1 Penium margaritaceum | reverse complement strand
CCCCAACTCTCGGGTCTCTCTCTCTCTCTCTCTCTCTCTCTCTCTCCCCACCCACATCTCTCCTTCTCTCTTCCTCTCAGGCCGTACCTATCATCTTCAACATGGCATCAAGCCATTAAGGGCCTGTAGGCTCCGCATCTCCTGTTTCTGCTTCCGCTCTTCGCTTCCGCTGCTTTCGTTCCCGGTTGCCACCGTCCGTCGTCGCCGCTCCTCTCGCAACCGCCACCGTCGCCTCTGCTGCTACCCCTTTTGCCCCGTCGCCATCATCGTGGGCATCAAACGACATCATGGACGTCGTCTACCTCCTTTTTCGCAAGTAGGACGCAACTAGGACGTAACTAGGGCGCAACAAAGGCACAGCTAGGGCGTAACTAAGGCGCAACTAGGGTGCAAGTAGGGCGTAAGTAGGGCGCAACTAGGGCATAACTAGGGTACAACTAGAGCACAACTAAGACGCAAGTAGGGCGCAACTAGGGCATAACTAGTGTGCAACTAGGATGCAACTAGGGCGCAAGTAGGGCCCCTGTAGGGCGCAACTAGGGCATAACTAGGAAGCAACTAAGGCACAACTAGGGCACAACTAGGGCGCAACTAGAGCGCAAGTACGGCGCAAGTAGGGTGAAAGTCTGGCGTACCTAGGGTGTAACTAGGGCGCAAGTAATGCGTAAGTAGGACGCAAGTAGGACGCAACTAGGGCGCAATTAGGGTGCAAGAAGGGCGCAACTAGGGGGCAATTAGGGCACAAGTAGGGTGCAACTAGGGCGCGACTTGGGTGCAACTAGGGTGCAGGTAGGGTGCAATAGGGATGTAACTAGGGCGCAAGTGGGGCACAGCCTGGGTGCAATTGGGGCGCAACTAGGGTGCAACTGGGGCACAATTAGGGCATAACTAGGGCACAACTAGGGAGTAACTGGGGCACATGTACGGTTGAACAAGGGCACAGCTAGTGCCCAACTGAGGCACAGCGAGAGCACCACTAGGGCGTAAGTAGGGCCCAACTAGGGCACAACTAGGGCAAAACTAAGGCGCAACTAGGGCGTAACTAGGGTGCAACTAGGGTGAAACTAGGATGCAACTAGGATGCAAGTAGGGCATAGCTAGTGTCCACCTGAGGCGCAACTAGGACGCAAGAAGGGCGCAACTAGGGCGCAACTAAGGCGCAAGTACGAAGCAACTAGGTGCAACTAGGGTGCAATGAGGGTGCAACAAAGGCACAATTAGTGCGCAAGTATGGTGCAAGTAGGGTGTAAGTAGGGTGCAACTAGGATGCAACTACGGCACAAATAAGGTGCAAGTAGGAAGCAAGTAGGGTGCAAGTAGGAAGCATGTAGGGCGCAAGTAGGGTTCAACTAGGGTGCAACAAGAGCACAAGTAAGGTACAACTAGGGTGCTACTAAGGCGTAACTAGGGCACAACAAGGGCGCAACTATGGCGCAACTATGACACAATTCGTTTGTAACTAGGACGCAAGTAGGGCACAAGTAGGGTGCAACGAGGAAGCAAGTAGGGCGTAAGTAGGGCCCAACTAGGGTGCAACTAGGGTACAAGTAGGGCGTAAGTAGGATGCAAGTAAGGCGCAAGTAGGGTGCAAGAAGGATGCAGCTAAGGTGCAAGTAGGGCACAAGTACGGCACAAGTAGGGTGCAACAAAAGAGCATCTAAGGCGTAACTAGGGTACAACTAGGAAGCATGTAGGGCTCAATTAGGGCGCAACTAGGGCACAACTAGGGCACAACTATGGCTCAACAAGGCCGCAACAAGGACACAACTAGGGCACAAGGAGGGTGCAACTAGGGCGCAACTAGCCTGCCACTAGGGCGCAACTAGGGTGCAAGTAGGGCATTTGTAGGACACAAGGAGGGCGTAAGTAGGCGCAAATAGGGTGCAACTAGGCCACAACTAAGGCACAAGTAGGGCGCAAGTAGAGCGCAGATATGGCACAACTAGGAAACAACTAGGGCACAACTAGGGCACAAGTAGGGTGCAAGTAGGGCACAAGTAGGGCGCAAGTATGGCGCAACTAGGGTGTAAGTAGGGTGTAAGTAGGGCAAAACTAGTGTGCAACTATGGTCCAACTAAAACGCAACTATGGCATAAGTAGGGCGCAAGTAAGGCACATTTAGGTCGCAACTAGGGTGCAACTAGGGTGCAACTAGAGCGCAAGTAGGGCACAAGTAGGGTGCAAGTAGGGCACAACTAGCGCGCAACAAGGGCACAACTAGGGTGCTACCAGGGCGCAACTAGGGCGCATATAGGGCGTAACTAGGGCTCAAGTAGGGCGCAAGTAGTGCGCAACTAGGGCGCAACTAGGGCGCAAGTAAGGCACAAGTAGGGTGCAAGTTGGGTGCAAGTAGGTTGCAAGTAGGGCGCAACTAAGGTGCAACGAGGGCGCAAGTAGGATGCAAGTAGGGTGCAAGTAGGGCGCAATTATGGCACAACTAGGACGCAACTAGGGGGCAATAGGGGCACAGGTAGAGCGCAACCAGGGTATAACTAGGGTGCAACTAGGTTGTAACAGGGGCGCACCTCGGGCGCAACTCGGGTGCAACTGGGGCAAAATTGGGACGCAACTAGGACGCAGGTGGGGCGCAACGAGGGCACAACTTCCACGTAAATAGGGAGCAGCTAATGCACAACTACGGAGCAATTAGGGCACAAGTATGGCCAATCTAGGGCGCTGCTAGTGTCCAACTGAGGCGCAACTAGGGCGCAACTAGGATACAATAGGGCGTAACTAGGGCACAAGTAGCGCGTAACTAGGGTACAACTAGGACGCAACTAGGGCGGAAGTAGGGCGCACTAGGGCGCAACTAGGGCACAACTAGGGCGCAACTAGGGCATAACTAGGGCGCAAGTAGGGCGCAAGTAGGGTGTAACTGCGATGTAAGAACGGCCCAACTAGGGCGTAGCTAGTGCCCAATTGAGGCGCAAGTAGCGCGTAACTAGGGCATAACTAAGGCGGAAGTAGGGTGCAACTAGGGCATAAGTAGGGCACAACTAGGGTGCAACTAGGGTACAACTAGGGAACATTTAGGGTGCAAGTAGGATGTAGCTAGTGCCCAACTGAGGCGCAACTAGGACGCAAGTAGGGCGGAAGTAGGGCACAACTAGGGTGCACCTAGGGAGCAACTAGGGCACAACTAGGACGCAACTAAGGCCCAAGTAGGATGCAAATAGGGCACAACTAGGGTGCAACTAGGGCGTAACTAGGGTGCAAGTAGAGCGCAAGTAGGGCGCAAGTACGGCACAACTAGGGCGCAAATAGGGCGCAAGTAGTGCGCAACAAGGGCGCAACTAGGGCGCAAGTAGGGTGCGAGAAGGACGCAAGCAGGGAGGACATAGGACACAATTAGAGTACAACTAGGGCACGACTAGGGCACAAGTAGGGTGTACATAGGGCGCAAGTAGGGCGCAACTAGGGCACAACAAGGGCATAACTAGGGCGGAACTAGGGTACAAATGGGGCGCAAGTAGGGCACAAGTAAGGCACAAGTAGGGCGCAAGTAGGGCGTAACTAGGATGCAACTAGGACGTAATTAGGGCGCAAGTAGGGTACAAGTAGGGCGCAAATAGGGTGTATCTAGGGTGCAACTAAGGTGTAAGTAGGGCGCAAGTAGGGCACAAGCAGGGCGCAACAAGGGGCCAACTAGGGCACAAGTAGGGCGCAACTAGGGCGCATGTAGGGTGCAAGTAGGGCGCAAGTAGGATGCAACTAGGGTACAACTAGGGTGTAACTAGGGTACAATTAGGGCACAACTAGGATGCAAGTAAGGCACAACTAGGGTGCAACTAGGGTGCAGCTAGCGCGCAAGTAGTGCACAAGTAAGGCGCAAGTACGGCGCAACTAGGGCGCAACTAGTGCATAAGTAGGGCGCAAGTAGGATGCAAGTAGGGCGCAAGTAGGGTGTAAGTAGGAAGCAACCAGGGTGCATTAAGGGTGCAAGTAGGGTGCAAGTAGGGCGCAACTAGGGCACAACTAGGGCGTAACTAGGGTCCAATTAGGAAGCAAGTAGTGCACAAGTAGGGCACAACTAGAAGGCAACTAGGGCGCGACTAGGGCGAAAGTAGGGTGCAAGTAGGGTGCAATTAAGACGCAAGTAGGGCGCAACAAGGACGCAACTAGGGCACAACTAAGGCACAAGTAGGATGCAAGTAGGGTGTAAATATGGCCTAACTAAGGCACAACTAGTGCGCAACTAGGGTGCAACTAGGACGTAACTAGGGCGGAACTAGGGTGAGACTAGGGCGCAACTATGGCACAACAGGAGCGCAACTCGGGTGAAATTGGGGCGCAATGGGGGCGTAATTGGGGCACAACTGGGGCGCAGCTGGGGTGTAACAAGGTTGTAACTAGGACGCAACTAGGGAGAAACTAGCGCAAAACTAGGGAGTAATTATGGCAAAAGTACAGCTGTTCTAGGGCGTAGCTAGTGTCCAACTGAGTTGTAACTAGGGTGCAACTAGGGCACAAGTAGGGCGCAACTGGGGCAGAACTAGGGCGCAACTAGGGCGCAAGTAGGGTGCGAGTAGGGCGCAATTAGGGCGTAGCTAGGGCACAAATATGGCCCAACTAGTGCATAGGTAGTGCCCAACCGAGGCGCAAGTAGGCCGCAACTAGGGCATAAGTAGGGCGCAACTAGGGCTCAACTAGGGCGCATATAGGGCGCAACTAGGGCGTAGCTAGTGTCCAACTGGGACGCAACTAGGGAGCAAGTTGGGTGCAATTAGGGCGCAACAAGGGCAGAACAAGGGCATAACTAGTGGGCAACTAGGGCCCAAGTCTGGTGCAAGTAGGGCACAATCAGGGCGCAACTAGGGCGCAACTAGGGTGTAAGTAGGGCGGAAGAAGGACGCAAATAGGGCACAACTAGGGCGCATCTAGGGCGCAAGTAGGGCGCAACTAGGGCGTAAGTAGGGTGCAAGAAGGGCGCAGTAAGGGTAGACCTCGGGTGCAACTAGGTCAAAACTAGGGCGCACCTAGGGCACATGTAGGGTGCAACTAGGGCGCAACAAGGGTGCAAGAAGGGTGCAACTAGGGCACAATTGGGGCACAACTGCGGTGCAACTTGGGCACAACTGGGGCGCAACTAGGGAACAACTGGGGCGCAACTAGGGCGTAACTAGGATGAAACTAGTGAGCAACTAGCACACAAGTAGGGAACAACTAGGGCACAAGTACGGCCAAACTTGGGCACAGCTAGTGCCCAACTCAGGCGCAACTAAGGCGCAACTAGGACGCAAGTAAGGCACAACTAGGGCACAATTGGGGCACAACAAGTATACAACTAGGGCGCAACTAGGACGTGAGTAGGGCGCAACTAGGGTGCAACTAGGACGCAACTAGGGCTTAGCAAGTGACAAATTGTGGTGCATGTAGGGCGCAACTAGGGTGCAACTAGGGCGTAACTAGGGCGCAAGTAGTGCGCAAGTAGGGCTCAAATAGGGCACAACTAGGGCGCAAGTAGGGCGCAAGTAGGGCACAAGTAGGCCGGAAGAAGGGCGTAAGTGGGGTGCAACTAGGGTACAACTAGGGCGCACCTAGGGTGCAAGTAGGATGCAAGTAGGGTGCAAGTAGGGCACAGTTAGGGCGCAAGTAGGGTGCAAGTAGGGTACAAGTAGGGCACAAGTAGAGAGCAAGTAGGGTGCAACTAGGGCACAAGTAGGGTGCAAGTAGGGCACAAGTAGGGTGCAAGTAGGGCGCAAGTAGGGTACAACTTAGGCGTAACTAAAGCGCGACTAGGGTGCGAGTAGGGCATAAGTAGGATACAAGTAGGGTACAACAAGGGGCAACTAGGGCGCAAGAAGGGCGCAACTAGGGCGTAAATAGAGTGCAAGTAGGATGCAAGTACGACGCAACAAGCGGCCACCTAGGGTGCAACTAGGGCACAAGTAGGGCGCAAGTAGGGCATAAGTAGTGCGCAACTAGGGCGATACTAGGGTACAACTAAGGTGCAAGTAGGGCGCAAGTAGGGCGCAAGTAGGAAACAAATAGGGTGCATCTAGGGTGTGACTACGGCACAACTAGAGTGCAACTAGGGCATAACAAGTACACAAATAGGATGCAAGTTGGGCACACCTCGATCACAACTAGGGCACAACTATGATGCAAGTAGTGTGTAAGTAGGGCGCAAGTAGGGCGCAACTAGGGCGCAACTAGAGCGCAAGTAGGACGCAACTAGGCCACAACTAGGGTACAAGTAGTGCGCAAGTAGGGTATAACTACGGTGCAACTAGGGCGTAACTAGGACAAAACTAGGGTGAAACTAGGGCGCACATAGGGAGCAAGTAGGGTGCAAGTAGGGTGTGCAACTAGGGCACAACTAGGGTGCAACTAGGGCCCAAGTAGGGTGCAATAAGGGCATAAGTAGGACGCAAATAAATCGCAACTAAGTCATAACTAGGGTGCAAGAAGGGTACAAGTAGTGGGGAAGTAGGGTGCAAGTAGGACGCAACTAGGGTGCAACTAGGACGCAAGAAGGGCGCAACTAGGGTGCAAGTAGGGCACAACTAGGGCGCAACTCGTGTGTAACTACGGTGTGGCTATGGCACAAGAGGGGCGCCAGTAGGGCACAAGTAGGGCGCAACTAGGGTGCAACTAGAGCACAACTAGGGCACAAGAAGGGTGGAAGTAGGAAGCAAGTAGTGCGGAACTAGGGGGCAACTAGGGTGCAACTAAATCAGAACTAGGGTGCAACTAAGGCACAAGTAGGGCACAACCAGGGTGCAACCAGGGCGCAACTAGGATGCAACTATGGTGCACATAGGGTGCAACTAAGGCGCACGTAGGGTGAAAGTATGGATCAAGAAGGGTGCATTTAGGTTGCAACTAGGGTGCAACTAGTGTGCAAGTAGGGCGCAAGTAGGGCGCAAGCAGCGTGCAACTAGGCCTCAACTATGGCGCAACTAGGATGCAAGCAGGGCGCAAGTAGGACGCAAGTAGGGAAAACTAGGGCACAACTAGGGTGCAATTGTCAGAAGAATGGAGGGAGTGGCAGAAGCAATGGCAGAAGCAGGTAGAAGTAGGATAGTTCGTCAGGCACGGATATGCTGACGGAAGCAATGAGCAGTGTGAAAAGTTTGTTGCAGAAGGGGTGGAGAGAGGTCTTGGCAGGTGTGAAGTGATGAGGTAGAGCCGCCGAGTCGACAGGTAGTTGGTGAGGGAATGATGGAACGAGGTAAGCGCAGTTGATGTTGCGAGTGATGAGCTGAGGGGAGCTGAGTGAAGGAGCGAGAGAGACTGAGCGAAGCGATGCGAGGGAGAGAGCTAAGAGAGGATGGTGACAGAAGAGTGAGCGAAGGAGCAAGCAGAGCGAAGATACGGCGGTGAAGCCGCGGAACCAAAGGCGAACAGGATGAATAGAACTTTTCTGGGCTGAACTCAAGGGAATGAACGTCCTCGGTATATATGATCAAAACAAGACAAAATAGTGAATCAATGGTTTCTTTCCGCTAGCCGGATGTGGGCGACAGATGTCACTTTATTAGGGGATAACTCGGTGTAGTCTGTTCAATGGTCTTCGAACTGATCGTTGGATGCCGAGGTCTTTCGGTCTCGGACCTGAACCATTATTGAGAAGAGACTTTCCATCAGCGTAAGTACCCTGAGTGAATTTCATCTAAGGCGTGTTTTCTGACACCCCCCTTAGAAACTCACTCAGGGTGCTCACGCAGGTAGATAGCCATGAGGATCCATGAATTTCCTAGTCTTCTTCTTTTGACGGTGTTTCAATAGATAATGGAGAAGGAGGACTAGGTAGATACTCTGGAGAAGGAACTCTGAAGGGTCACGGCAGGTTTCGTACTCTGACGGTGTGGACGATCGTGCCACCACGGCAGTCCCCTCATTCCACTGATTTCTCTTAGATCCATTTCTAGCGCATGGATGTCAGATGATCGAACATCATAGTGTCTAAGAGCAGATCGAAAGGGTAATTGTGTAGTGAGCCAGAGGATGAGGAGGGCTTGATACTCGGCGTACAAGTAGTCGCGCCAGTATCGGGTGACTTTGTTGTCATCATTGAAGTTGTAGCGATCAGAGTGGAAGTAGTCTCTCCTTTGAGAGAGAATTGTCCAGAGGTTGATATAGTGAATGTCAAAGTTTGTAGCTCTCCGCAAGGTGGCGTACCAGGTGCTGTAGTTCGGCATCCCTTGAGAGTTGAAATGGAGTATTGGGATACGTCTGGTAATAGTGATGGTCTCTGGAGAGATTTGACGTTGTTCCCACCAGGAAAGAGTTCATCGGCCTGCCATTTGTGGTTTGTTGCACACGATGAAACCTGCCGTGTGGATTGGATGCGATGTTCTGTGAGAGTAACTGTTGGTCTGTGCGGGTCTTGGTGCTGCCCATCAATGCTAAAGGTTGTTGAGAATGAGGTAAAAAGTGGGCGCTGTGGGGAATCGATGTGATGCGAGATTGGGGGTTTAACTACACGGATCCTTGCACTGAGAAGGGATCGAGGCTCATGAAAGACGGCTGATTTGGAGTTGAATGAGTGGGCATAGGGCCGAAACCTCGTGCGCTGCTGAAATATAGGTGTAGGATGCAGCAAGGGAAGAAAATCGCCAACGCCCCGCAAGGAATCTGCTTTTGGTGCGGGTGCAGTCTGCTGCGAAGCTTGACAACTAGCTTGTGCAGGTCCGTATGCTGACCGCAGATGCTGTCGATGACAAAGGATGAGTTGCTGATGAGAAAGTGTGGGTGCAGGGGCGAGCCACGTGTGCTGCGAAAGGTTCAGCGCGGGTGCAGGTCGTCGCGAGAATGGCGATGCGGGGCGAATCCTTGTGCCGAGAGGATGAGGAATGATGATAATGATAGCAGATAGCTGTTGATGGAGTTTGCGCCAGGGAGAAACCACATGCACTGCTGAGTAGAGGTGTAGAATGCAACAAGGGGAAGGCGAAATCCAATGCGCCATGAGAAATTTGGTGCCAGTTTGGGTGCAGGCTACTGCGAAGCATGCACTTAGCTTGTGCACATCCTAATTCTGGTGAAAGATGCAGATGAAGCTAAAAATAGCTTAGGAAGCGGATGAGGGCAAACGCCTGGGTGCAGGGGCGAAACCACGTGCACTGTGGAAGGTTTGGCATGGGCGCAGGTCGTCGCGAGAAAGGAGATGCGACAGGGCAAATCCTTATGCCGAGCAGATGAGGAGGACGATGGCAGAGGAATGACTGATAACAAAGTGGGTCCAGGGGCATCACCTCGTGCACTGCTGATGATGACTGGTAACGAG
Source organism: Penium margaritaceum (assembly GCA_023375785.1). Lineage (NCBI taxonomy): Eukaryota > Viridiplantae > Streptophyta > Zygnematophyceae > Desmidiales > Peniaceae > Penium > Penium margaritaceum. Next base: position 121,834 of record SZWC01006874.1, on the reverse strand, counting down.
GAAGCTTATGAGGAAGTGATGAGGAAGCTGAGGATGATGATGATGCTGTGGATGAGGCTGATGAAGGCAGAGGGAGGAGAATGTAGGGGATGCTGACGAGGTAGATGATGGTAAGGAGAGGAGGATGATGGAGCGCTTGCAGAAGAGAGAAAGGTGATGAAGCGGCAGATGCAGCAGGCGTAGTTTTTTATGTCAGGAGAGTGACGACTTGTGCCCCCAGTTGGCCCGAGACCAACGGGCAGGAAGATTGGTGGTGTCCGATATCCTGACAGCAAGATGAAGACTGCTATTGAGGGAGGAGCAGAGTCATTCACTGATGTGAGGAGAGAGACGGCTTGTGCCCCCAGTTGGCCCGAGACCAACGGGCAGGAAGACTAGAGGTGTCCGATATCCTAGCGGCGGACGAGGCTCTGCTACTGTAGGAGACAAGAAGGGTGGTGCGAGAAGATGATCCAAAGTAGATGAGGAGGCAATAGAAGGTGTTAATGCAGGGAGCACCGATAAAGGTGGCAACTGGAAGAGGGCAGATTGGAAAGGATGCTGCAGGTAGAGGTGGTTGCGGGCGTCAGGAAGCTTCGAAGAAGTTGGCGGCAGAAAGGAAACTTGAGAGCTTTTTGCAGTTTTTGGTAGTCAGGAGGTCGTTAGACGTGGCCACGGGCATAGATTAGACGTAGGGCTTGGTCACGATGATCACAAGATCACCAAAGCTTGAGACACAATTGCATTGTCACTACTCACGTCAGCTGTTGATGAAGCGAAGGGCTGCAGTGTTGCGGAGAGCGAGGAAGTGAGGATGGGATCAGGGTGAACCAGGCACTATTACCTGAGGCTCTGATACCATGTCAGAAGGGAGGGAGGGAGGGAGGGAGTGGCAGAAGCAATGGCAGAAGCACATAGAAGCATGGCAGTTTGTCAGGTACGGATATTCTGACGGAAGAAATGAGCAATGCAAAGAGTTTGTTGAAGAAGGGATGGAGAGAGGTCTTGGCAGGTATGAAGTGATGAGGTAGAACCGTCGGGTAGATAGGTAGTTGGTGGGGGAATGATGGAACGAGGTAAGCGGAGTTAATGTCGCCAGTGATGAGCTGAGGGGAGCTGAGCGAAGGAGCGAGAGAGACTAAGCGAGGGCGAGAGCTGAGAGAGGATGGCAACGGAAGAGTGAGCAAAGGAGCAAGCAAAGCGAAGACACGGCGGCAAAGCCGCGGAACCAAAGGCGAACAGGATGAATAGAACTGTTCTGGGTTGAACTCGAGGAATGAACGTCCTCGGTATATATGATCAGAACAGGACAAAACAGTGAACCAACGGCTTCTTTCCGCTAACCGGATGCGGATGACAGATGTCACTTTACTAGGGTCGCTAGTCGGTTCAACGGTCTTCGAACCGGTCGTTGGATGCCGAGGTGGTTCAGTCTCGGACTTGAACCATTGTTGAGAAGAGACTTTCCTTCAGCGTGAGTTCACCGAGTGAGTTTCACATAAGGCATGTTTTCTGACAGAAACTAGGGCGGAAGTAGGGCACAATTTGGGTGCAAGTACGGTACAAGTAGGGTGCAACGAGGATGTAACTATGGAGTAACTAGGGCGCAACTAGGGCACAACTAGGGTGCATGTAGGATGCAAGTAGGGTGCAAGTAGGGCGCAACTAGGGCACAAGTAGGGTGCAACTAGGGCGCAAGTAGGGCGCAACTAGGGCGCAAGTAGGGCGCAAGGAGAGTGCAAGTAGGACGCAACTAGGACACAACTAGGGTGCAAGTTGGGCACAACTAGTGCGCAAGGATGGCGCAACTAGGGCGCAAGTAGGGCGCAACTAGGGCGCAACTACGGTGCAAGTTGGGCGCAAGTAGGATGTAAGTAGGGTGTAAGTAGGGCGCAACTAGGGCGCAAGCAGAGCGTAAATAGGGTACAAGTAGGGTGTAACTAGGATACAACAAGGGAAAAAGTAAGGCACAACTAGGGCGCAAGTAGGACACAACAAGGGCGCAAGTAGGACGCAACTAGGGTGCAACTAGGGTGTAATTAGGGCGCAACTAGGGTGCACGTCGGGCGCAAGTAGGACTTAAGTAGGGCACAAGTAGCGCGCAAGTAGGATGCAAATAGGGAGCAACTAGGGTACAACCAGTGTGCAATGAGGGTGCAAGTAAGGCGCAAGTAAGGTGCAAGTAAGGTGCAAGTAAGGCGCAAGTAGGACACAACTAGGGTGCAACTAAGGTGCAACTAGGGTGAAACTAGGGTACAAGTAGGGCGCAAGAAGGCCGCAAGTAGGGTGCAAGTAGGGCGCAACTAAGGCGTAACAAGGGTGCAAGTAAGGCGCAAGTAGGACACAACTAGGACACAACTAGAGAACAAGTGAGTGCAAGTAGGGAACAAGTAGGGCGCAAGTAGGACACAACTAGGGTGCAACTAGGGTACAACTAGGGCGCAAGTAGGGCACAAGTAGGGCGCAAGTAGGGCACAAGTTTAGCGCAAGCAGGGCGCAACTAGGACACAACTAGGGCGTAACTAGGGTACAACTAGGGCGCAAATAGGGCACAAGCAGGGCACAACTAGGGCACAACTAGGGTACAATTAGAGTGGAACTAGGGTGCAACTAGGGCGCAAGAAGGGCGCAAGTAGGGTGCAACTAGGGAGCAACTAGGGAGCAACTAGGATGCAACTAGGGCACAACTAGGGCGCAAGTAGGGTGCAAATATGGGACAACTAGGGTGCAAGTAGGGCGCAACTAGGGCACAACTGGTGCACAAGTAGGGCGTAAGTAGGGTGCAACTAGGGCGTAACTAGGGCACAACTAGGGTTCAACCAGGGTGCACCTAGGGTGTAACTAGGGTGCAACAGGGGCGCAATAGGGGCGCAACAAGGGTGCAACTTGGGCACAACTGGGGCGCAACTGTGGTGCAACTGGGTCGTAACTGGAGCGTAACTAGGGCGCAACTAGGCAGCAACTAGTGCATAACTAGGGAGCAACCAGGACACAAGTATGGCCGAACTAGGTCGCAGCTAGTGCCCAACTGTGGCGCAACTAGGGTGCAACTAGGAGGCAAGTAGGGCGCAACTAGGATGCATGTAGGGCGCAACTAGCATGCAAGTAGGACGCGTTGAAGATTTGCTCCTCGGTATGCCCGGTGCGGTGCTGGGAGGCGCAGGCAAGCCGCCAGTGAGAGGAAAATCCTTGCAGTTGGATCTAGCGGCTTGAGGATTGCTTGGATCCTAAAATGGAAGGTTGACTGTGAAATTTAACAAGTCGCTGGATCGGATGGAAGTTGTTTGACTGGAATTGGACAAGGAATCAGGGGGATATGGACTTCCAAAGTTGGGGTGTGCGCGACAGCTCTGGAATTCGGCCGCGGTTTCGACTACCGGTGAATAATCGACCAGAACGAGTAACAAAAATACATCTGGTGTTTTTTCCCCAAAGGACCGCCGAGTCGCTCCGGTGAATGATTCGTCGGATGTCAGGAGTACAAGTTGTTACTGAGGGACTAAGCCAAAATCCTGGCTCGGAGTCCAAAACTCATAAGTACGTTTTGTTACTCGGGGACGATAAAAATTCTGAGTACAGGTCCTCGAACAGGTTTTGAACCACATCAATCCCCATCATCAAACTCGATGATTAACTCATCGTAGCAGACCCCAAAGGCACGAGCGGCACCACTACTAGGTGTAGGGACATCTGCGCTTCCTGAAGGGTGTTTTGATGTGTCCCTGATGTGTGAGGGCGCCTCGGTGGACGAAATGGTGTGCGCCGCCGAGTGAGCGGCTGGATTGGGGTTGCACGCTTCAGCTGCCATAGCGGGAGCTACGGTGATCCGAATCGCGCACAAACTGGTGCGTTAGATAGCTCATAGCTGATCCTATAAATATTCACTTCATGTCCATGTCCAAAAACTAACAGAAAATGCCGTAATTCACTTCGCAAAAATGATTGTCTCACAACTCTGTCCAACTCGCACAAACATAGCATGAGGTGACAAGAAAGCTCACGCTTGGACTCAGAACCTGCACAAACGTAGCTGTGAACACAGAAGACCAGTCAAGCCACGTCGGAACTTCCACCACACGGTTTTCTGACAGGGCGCAACTAGGGCGTAGCTAGTGCCCAACTGAGGTGCAACTAGGGCACAACTCGGGCACAAGTAGGGCAAAAGTAGGGCACAAGTAGGGCGCAAGTAAGGCGCAAGTAGGGCGCAACTAGGGTTTAAGTATGGCACAAGTAGGACGCAAGTAGGACACAAGTAGGGTGCAAGTAGGGTACAAGTTGGGTGCAAGTAGGACGCACTAGGGCACAACTTGTGCGCAAGTAAGGTGCAAAGAGGATGCAACTAGGATGCAACTAGGGCATAACTAAGACGTAACTAGGGAGCAAGTAGGGCACAAGTAGGGCACAAGTAGGGCGCAAGTTGGGCGCAAGTAGGGCGCAAGTAGGGTACAACTAGGGCACCACTAGGGTGTGCCTAGGGTACAACTAGAGCGCAAGTAGGGTACACGAAGGGTACAACTAGGGTGGAACTAGGGCGCAACTAGGGTGCAAGTAGGGTGTAAGTAGGGTGCAAGTAGGGTGCAAGTAGGGCCCAAGTAGGGTAAAACTAGGGCACTACTAGGGCACAAGTAGGGCATAAGTACGTCACAACTAGGGTGCAACTAGGGTGCAACTAGGGACCAAGTAGGGTGCAACTAGGGCGTAACTAGGGTGCTAGTAGGGTGAGACTAGGGCGCAAGTAGGACGCAACTAGGATGCAAGTAGGATGCAACTAGGACGCAAATAGGGCACAACTAGGGTGCAACTAGGTTGCAATGAGGGTGCAAGTAGGGCGCAAGGAGGGTGCAAGCAGGGCGTAACTGGGGCGTAACTAGGGTGCAACTAGGATGCAAGTAGGGCGCAAGTAGGGTGTAACTAGGGTGCAATTATGGCACAACTAGGGCGCAACTAGAGGACAAATAAGGCAAGTAGGGTGCAAGTTGGGCACAACTAGAGCAGAATTAGGGTGCAACTAGGTCGCAAGTAGGGTGCATGTAGGACGCAAGTAGGGTGCAACCACGGCACAATAAGTGTGTAACTGAGGCGCAACTAGGGTGCAACTAGGGCGCAAGTAGGACGCAACTAGGGCACAACTACAGCACAACTAGGGTGCAGCTACGGCGCAACTAGGGTGTAGCTAGTGCTCAACTGAGGCGCAACTAGGGTGCAACTAGGGTGCAACTAGGGCGTAACTAGGGTGAAACTATGGTGCAGCTAAGGTGCAACTAGGGCGCAGCTAGGGCACAACTAGGGAGCAACTAGGGTGCAACTACGACATTCGTGTCCTAGTTTTGGGTCCCAAGTCTCGGAGAGGGTTCGGGTCCACCTTCGGGAGATGAAAATGGTTTTGACACCAGGACTTACCGGGAGGTCACCCATCCCAGTACTAATCTGGCTTATGGGCGCTTATTTGCAGAGTTTAAATGGGATCCGAGTAGTAGCCTAGGTATGAACGTGCCACGCTTTGAAAAGGATGGGTCGAGAATTTGACACGTGCTTGAACGTGCAGGGGGATGCAACGTGGAAGAGCTGAATGGGCGGTGTTGGCCATGTTGATGTGTTTTGTTTCTACAAGGGGAGGAGGGGAGGGGGTGTGGGACAAAGGACGGAGTTGCACACGGTAATGGTTTAGGGACTAGACAGCATGGGCGGTGTGGAGGAGGGATGGGTCGGGGTGGCGGTAGTGACATACAAGTACGACGGATAAGAGACGGTCCCGCACTGTGGAGGCTTGTCGTGTTAGTGGCGTGGTAGCGGGTGGGCGTGGAAAGGGTGGGCGATGTGTGGATGTGGGTGTGGGTGTGCGTTCTGTGCAGGCAGCAGAGTGTGTTCGTGTGCCAGGGCGGTGCGTGGCCGGATTTGCGGGCTGTTCATGTAGTGGAATGGGTTGAAACGAGAGCGGGAGTCGAACCCACATGTGTTTCCGAAAGAAAACATCTCAAGGGGGAGAATGAACCTCAGTGGATCGTAGTAGTAAGAATACTCTGCCACTTGCAGTACCCCATTCTGGTTTAAGTCATCTGCAAATGATTGATCTCCTCGAACATTTGGAAATGATCCTGACGAATCACGGCATATGCTCGCGGAGGCGCACTGGCGCCCCTATTTTGAGTCAGGTAACACCCGAGGAGGTAAAACGTGCTGCTTCCAGCATGTATTCTGACTTAGAGGCGTTCTTTCATAATCCTACACGTAGTAGCTTCGCGCTACTGGCTTTTTAGCCAAGCACAATAACCAATTATGTGAGTCAACGGCTCCTCTTGTACTAAGTTGAATTACTATTGCGGCACCAGATCATCAATACCGTAAAACTATCTTGTCTCATGACGGTAAAAACCCAGCTCATGTTCACTATTGGTGGGTGAACAATGCAACACTTGGGGAATTCTGCTTCACAATAATAGGAAGAGCCGACGTCGCTATGAACCCTACGTTGTATGCTCCAGGACACGTGCCACGTATTTCTCAAGCAGGACTTGGGTCATCGATATCCATAGGGGCGTGGGACGTGCGCATGGTTGAGTTTTCTCGATTTCAGGTCGGCCCGAATTCCGGCCCCTTAGTCTCAGAGACTCTCGAGAGCGCAACTAGAGCGCAACTAGAGCGCAACTAGGGAACAACTAGCGCGCAACCATGGAGCAACTAGGGCACAAGTACGGCCGAACTAGGACGCAGCTAGTGTCCAACTGAGGTACAACTAGGGCACGAGTAAGGCAGAACCAGTGAACAACTAGGGCGCAACTAGGGCGTAACTAGGGCGCAAGTAGGATACAACTAGGGCGCACCAAGTGGAACTAGGGCGTAGCTAGTGCCCAACTGAGGTGCAACTGGGACGCAACTAATGCGCAACGAGGGCGCAAGTACAGCGCAAGTAGGATGCAAGTAGGGCGCAAGTACGGCCCAACTATGGCGTAGCTAGTGCCCAATTGAGGCGCAAGTAGGGCGTAACTAGGGCGCAACTAGGGCGCAACTAGGGCGCAACTAGGGCGCAACTAGGGCATAAGTAGGACACAACTAGAGCGCAAGTAGGGCGCAACTAGGACGTAAGCAGGGCGCAAGTAGGACGTAACTAGGGCACAACTGGGGTACAGCTATGGTGCAAGTATGGTGCAAGTAGGGTACAAGTAGGACACAAGTAGTGCACAAATAGGGCGCAACTAGGAAGCAACTAGGGCGCAACAAGGGGAAAACAAGGCACAAGTAGGGCGCAACTAGAGCGCAACTAGGCCACAACTAGGAGTCAACTAGAGCAGAACTAGGACGCAACTAGGGCACAAGTACGGCGTAAGTAGGATGTAACTAGGGCGCAACTAGGGCGCAACTAGGGCACAATTAGGGTGCAACTTGGGCGCAAGGAGGGTACAAGTAGGGTGCAACAAGGGCGCAAGTAGGGTACAAGTAGGGCACAACTAGGACGCAAGTAGGGTGCAAGTATGGTGCAACTAGGAGGCCACTAGGGCGCAACTAGGGCGCAACTAGGGCGCACCTAGGGCATAACTAGGGTGTAACTATGGTGCAACTAGGACGCAATAAGGGTGTAGCAGGGGTGCGATTCGGGCGCAACTGGGGTGCAACTGGCGTGTAACTGGGGTGCAACTGGGGCGCAACTGGGGTGCAACTAGGGTGCAATTAGGGGGTAACTAGGGAGCAACTAGCACACAACAAGGGAGCAACTAGGATACTAGTACGGCCAAACTAGGATTCAGCTAGTGTCCAATTGAGGCGCAACTAGGACGCAACAAGGGCAGAAGTAGGGCGTAACTAGGGTGCAACTAAGGCGCAACTAGAATTCAACTAAGGCGCAATTAGGATGCAACCAGGGTGCATCTAGGACGCAACTAGGGTGTAGCTAGTGCCCAACTAAGGTGCAACTAAGGTGAAACTAGAACGCAACTAGGGTACAACTAGGGTGCAAGTAGGGCGCAAGTAGGGCACAACTATGATGAAACTAGGACGCAACTTGGATGTAATTAGGGCACAAGTAAGGCGCAAGAAGGGTGAAACTAGGGCACAACTATGGCGCAAGAAGGGTGCAAGTATGGCGTAAGTAGGGTACAATTAGGGTGCAAGTAGGACGTAACTCGGGTGCAACTAGGGTGCAAGTAGGGCGCAAGTAGACACAAGTAGGGCGTAAGTAGGGTGCAACTAGGGTGCACCTAGGGCGCAAGTAGGGTGCAAATAGGGTGCAACCAGGGTAAAACTAGGGTGAAGCTAGGATGCAACTAGGGCGCAAGTAGGGCGCAAGTACGGCACAAGTAGGACGCAAGTTGGATGCAACTACGACACAAATAGGATGCAACTAGGATGTAAATAGGGTGCAAGTAGGGTGAGAGTAGGACACAACTAGTGTGTAACTAGGGCACAAATACGGTGCAAACAGGGTGCAAGTAGGGTGCAAGTAGGGTGTAACTAGGGTGCAACGAGGACGCAAGTAGGATGCAACTAGGGTGCAAGTAGGATGAACTAGGATGCAACTAGGGCACAACTAGGGTGTAACTAGGGTGCAAATAGGTCGCAAGAGGGGCGTAAGTAGGACGTAGGTAGGACATAACTAGGGCGTAACTAGGACGCAACCAGGGTGCAAGAAGGGTGCAAGTAGGGCGCAAGTAGGGCGCAAGTAGGGCGCAACTAGGGTGCACCGAGGGCCCGACTAGGGGACAAGTAGGACGCAAGTAGGATACAAGTAGGACGTAACTAGGGTGCAACTAGGGCGCAACTAGGATGCAACTAGGGCGCAACTAGGGTGCAAGTAGGGTACAAGTTGGGTACAACTAGGGCGCAATTAGGGTGCAACTACGGTGCAACTAGGATGCAAGTAGGGTGCAAGTAGGACGAAAGTAGGGTACAAGTAGGCTGCAAGTATGACGCAACTAGGGTGCAAGTAGGTTGCAAGTAGGATGAAAGTAGGGCGCAACTAAAGCTCAACTAGGGCGCAACTAGGGTGCAACTAGGGCGTAAGTAGGACACAAATAGTGCGTAACTAGGGCACAACTAGGGCGCAACTAGGGTGCAACTAGGGCGCAACTAGGACACAGCTAGGACGCAAGTATGGTATAACTAGGTACAACTAGGGCGCAACTAGTGTGCCACTAGGGCCCAAATAGGGCGCAACTAGGGTGCAAGTAGGATAAAATTAGGATGCAACTAGGGTGCAATTAGGGTGCAGCTAGGACATAACAAGGACGTATGAAGGATGCAAGTAGGGTGCAACTAGGGCTTAACTAGGACGTAACTAGGGTATAACTCGGGTGCAACAAAGGTGCAAGTAGGGCGTAAGTAGGGTGCAAGTAGGGTAGAACTAGGGCGTAACTAGGGCACAACTAGGGCACAACTATGGCGCGAGTAGGGCGCAAGTAGGATGCAAGTAGGGTGCAAGTAGGATGCAAGTAGGGCAGAAGTAGGACACAACTAGAGCGCAAGTGGGGTGCAACTAGGGCGAAACTAGGGAGTAACTAGGGTGCAATTAGGACGCAAGTAGGGTGCAAGTAGGGCGTAACTAGGGCACAACTAGGGCATAACTAGGGTGTAAGTAGGGTGCAAATAGGGTGCAAGTATGATGCAAGTACAGTGCAACTAGGACGTAATTAGGGTGCAAGTAGGGGGAAAGTAGGACGTAACTAGGGTACAACTAGGGTACAACTAGGGTGCAACGAGGACGCCAGTAGGATGTAAGTAGGGCACAAGTAGGGTGCAATTAGCGTGCAACTAGGACGCAAGTAGGGCGCAACTAGGATGCAACTAGGGCGCAAGTAGGGTCCAAGTAGGATGCAACTAGGGCGCAACTAGGACACAAATAGGGTGAAAGTAGAATGCAAGGAAGGTGTAAGTAAGGTGCAACTAGGGTGTAACTAGGGCGCAACTAGGGTGTAAATATGGTACAAGTAGGGTGCAACTAGGGTGCAACTAGGGCAGAACTAGGGCGCAAGTAGGATGCAAGAAGGGCATAAGTAGGGCGCAAGTAGGGCATAACTAGGGCACAACTAGGATGTAACTAGGGTGAAACTAGGGTGCAAGTTGCATGCAAGTAGGACGCAAGTAGGACGCAAGTAGGACGCAAGTAGGACGTAATTAGGGCACAACAAGGATGCATTTAGGGTGTACCTAGGGCGGAACTAGGACGCAAACAGGGTGCAAGTTGGGTGCAACTAGGGCGCAACTAGGGTGCAACCAAGGTGTAACTAGGATGGAACTATGGTGCAAGTAGGGTGCAAGTAGGGCACAAGTAGTACGCAAGTAGACCGCAAGTAGGACGCAACTAGGGTGCAACTAGGGTGCAAGTAGGACGCAAGTAGGACACAACTAGAGCTCAACTAGGGTGCAACTAGGGTGCAACTAGGGTGCAACTAGGGTGCAAGTACGGCGCAACGTCCACGTCCTTGTTGCCTTCGACTTTTGAATTTTAGGGTCAAAGTTGAAGTCGCTAAGTCGATGAACGTCGACTTAGCATCGACTCCAACTTTTATCCTCCAATTTCCTGGGTTTCATCCAGGCCTAGGTTGTGGTAGGGTAACTTGTCCTGTGAAAAAAAACCAAGAAATAAGCTCAGGGACAGGGCTCAAATTCGGCTTAGACCTCGGTCAAGCACGGCTTTCCGGCATGTACGGATCGGCCGCGAGTCACAGCTGCAATCATGCATCTCTCTAGCATATTGTTAAAACAATCGGTGGTCTCCATATGGATCGATCCATTAAGCTACCAATGGCATGAGACAAAATACCTCAAAGATGATGTACAGGTGGAGGACATGTCAAAGTGCCGTTGACGATTGTCCAGGTTCAACTTATCGATGCAAAGGAGACCCGGTGCCCAGCCTCCATGCACGTCATTCACTTGGCACAGGAACTCCGTTCCTTGCCCCTCTCTTGACTGGGGGCCCCCATGGCGTATCGACCAAGGTCCACTGCCATGGCTGCAAGCCAAGGCTCTGCCTCAACCGTGCAGCTCATTCAAGCTCTTCGTCAAAGTCCTCTCCAGGTACTTCAAGCCAATGTCATTGCCCGGCGGCTACCCCGGATTTGGGTGTGGCGCCTGTGGGACGACATTTGCGGGTGGCAGCGACCGAATGCGTGGCCATTTTGGTGCTCCAGTTGGCAACATCAAGAAGTGCAAAGCTGTACCAGCCAGCGCCCGTGCCCTTCTTGGTCTCCAGCCACTCCCTCCTCCTTCTGATAGCTTTGAGGGCTTTGATCCAAAGCTTTACAAGGGCCAGGGTGAGTACTGGGGAACACGCGACAAGCCAGTGAAGTGGGCCGACCTGGTGCTAGAAAGGCCGCTGAAGGAAGCACGGGAAGTAGCTGGTGTGGGTGGTGATGGGGAGCAGACCACGGAAGCCACAGCCGCAGAAGTTACCATGGCTGTCAGTGGACCTGCTTCAACTCCAAGCCTGCTCCGCTTTGGGCCTTCCATCTCCTTGTCTGCGCTCAACAGCTGCCAGCAGACCAGCATGCGTGACCACTTGGACAACGCAGTGAACAAGGAGGTCAAGTAAGCAGTGGTGAAGGTCATGGCAAAGGCGGCTTCACCCACCAGCTGGTGCCGTAAACGTGTTTTCTTGGAGCTCGTCAAGATTTCTTGCTGCAGCACCAGCTCCTTCTGGCTCCCGTCACGAGACACTGTGGTTCAAGAGGTGCTGCCTGCACTTAACATGGAGCTGGGAGAGATGGAGTAACCTCTGCGTAACGGGTGGGCCATCACCACCGTTGGGGCTGAGCATGTTGGCATGGTCATAACTGACAATGCATCAACCAATAAAGCAGTCTACAGGACCCTCAGTGAGAAGTACCCCAACGTGTTTTTTACCAACAGTGTGGCACACAGCCTGGACCTTGTGTTGAAGGACATATCCAAGACAGAGTGGGGTTCTGTTCTTATCTCAAAGGTGGAGAAGATTGTAACGTTCTTTAGGAACAAGGACATGATGCGGTCTTGGCTCAAGGCCGAGACTGGAAAAGTGTTATTTCCTGCTTACGCCACACGCTTTGGCTCAGTCCACCGCATGTTAAAGTGCTTGCTTGCACCACGCCAGCCACTGGAGAAGATGGTTTCCAGCAACCAGTGGAGTAAGATGTTGCATGGCCGTGATGCAGGATTCAAAGCCAAGAAGAAGGAAGTGAGGCGTCTTGTACGCATGAATGTCTTTTGGGTGCAGGTGAAGGCGCTCATGTGACTCATGACCCCTCTGCTGGTTGCCTTGCACAAGGCGGACTCCAATGGTGGCACGACAGGCATCATTTATGAGGCCTTGCTGGATGCCACCGAGGAGCTCCACCAACTAGGCTTGGCACGTGGCCGCCATCGTGCACCATGCGCGCCATAGTGGGTCAAGTTTGCCATGGAGCGATTGGAGCGCTGGGATAGTTACATGAGTTGCCCGATCTTTGCAGCAGCCAGGCGCATTCACCCCCAGCATTTTGGCAACAACTTCGATGCAGATGAGAAAACTGTGGAAGCATGGAACGCTGTTGTCTCTGCACGTGTGACAGATGCTAAGCAGGGTGACCTTGAGAACCAGCTGGACGCTTTTGCAAGTGGGCGTGTGACTGTCACGGAGGACCCCGCGCGTGTGAAGGATGTAGAGCGGGCAAAGGCAGCTGTGGTACAGGTGGTGGCGAGCGAGGTGGCATCCTTCCACTGGCATGCACGCCACATGACCCGGCTGCCAGCATTGCACAACCTGGCCATGCGGCTTCTAGCACAGCCCTGTAGCAGTTCAGACAATGAGCGCGTGTTCAGCAAACACGAACTCATTCAGACCGCCAGAAGGAACAGGCTGACCACCTCCACACTGGAGATGCTCGTGCGAGTGAACGTACGGCTGACGCGGATGAACGGGAAGGTGAAGCCGTGCAAGCTGACTTCAGAGATCAAGAGGTTGGTGGACGAGGAGGGAGCAGAGAGCGGATCCGAAGCAGATGGTGACATTGGTGCTGATGAGGCTGATGCAGGATGGGATCCAGCCATTGTGGCTGCTGTGGATGGTGAGGAGGATACAGAGGGAGGAGAATCTATGACTGCACGTGCATCAGCTCTCACGGTTGCAACAGGAGCAGGTGTCGGTAGCGGATCAGGAAGTGGAGGGGGGTCAGCAGCAGGTGTGGGAAGTGGATCAGGAACTAGAGCAGGGGCAACAGCAGGAAGTGGTGATGGATGTACAGTAGGTGTTGGAATTGGAGCAGGTGCAGGAAGTGGACGAGCAGGTACAGGTGATAGTGACAAGGAAGAAGACGACGATGACGACGACGACAATGACGATGATGACGATATTGCCGGGTTGGATTTGCCGGAGGACGACGGTGAGGAGGATGACGATGGGGAGGAGAATGATGATGACGATGATGACGATGTTGATCCTGACATTGAGGAGATCTCCCGCATCCTGAAGAAAGGAGTGCGCAAGCTTCGGGATGTGGAATGTTTCCTGGAGGGTGCTGATGCTGCTGAGGCTACCGCCTCCCGCCCAAAGAGGGCATGCGCGCGCCGTGGCTAGTAGAGCCATGGCACTCATGTGACAGGATTCAGCCTTGCTCTTGCTTGTCTTTGCATTTGTGTGGCTTCGGACGGTGTTGCTCTTGGTTGTGTACTTTCAGATTCATCAACTCCTTTGAATGTGATGTTTCAGACTCTTATAGCAATTCCCTTTCTTGGATCACATGGCATGTTACATGGCTGAATGTAGTGCTGGACTAATTTAGTGGTGCAGTTTGATGTGAATACTGATATGCCTTTCTGAATGATGCCAACATCAGAAGGCAGGAACCATTGAGAAGTGTCCATGTAAGCATCGCATATAGCGCAGGTGCATAAGAGTGTAAGAAATGATGGTAGCAATGTGGCCTTTGTAGAAACACTGCAACTTGTGTGAATGATACATGTACAAAATGGGCGTCAAATTAAGAGCATGTCTGAGTTTGGGCTGAAAAATGACCCTGGTAAACATTGGAGGGAAATACACTTCCAACTTAGCATATGATTTGCTGACTTCCGACTTTCGACTCCGACTTGGGGACCGACTTCGACTTAGGAAAGGCAACATGGGCGCAAGTAGGGCGCGATTAGGGCACAAGTAGGGCACAAGAAGGGTACAACTAGGGCACAACTATGGTGCAAGTAGGGCGCAAGTATGACGCAAGTAGGGTGCAAGTAGGGTGCAACTAGGGCGCAACTAGGGCGTAACTAGGGCGCAAGCAGGGTGCAAGTAGGGCGCAAGTAAGGTGCAAGTAGGACACAAGTAGGGTGTAACTAGGGCATAACTAGGGTGCAAGTAGGACACAAATAGAGTGCAACTAGGGTACAACTAGGGTGTGACTAGGGCGCAGGTAGGGCCCAAGTAGGACGCAAGTAGGACGCAAGTCGGACGCAACTACGGTGCAAATAGGACGCAACTAGGGCGCAATCAGGGTGCAAGTAGGGCAAGAGTAGGGCACAACTAGGACACAACTAGGACACAAATACGGTGCAAGTAGGGTGCAATTGGGGTGCAAGTAGGGTGCAACTAGTGTGCAATGAGGGTGCAAGTAGGGTGCAACTAGGGTGTAAGTAGGGCGAATTAGGATGCAACTAGGGCACAACTAGGGTGCAACTAGGACGTAACTAGGGTGTAAATATGGTGCAAGAGGGGTGTAAGTAGGGCGCAGGTAGGGCGTAACTTGGGCGTAACTAGGGCGTAAGTAGGGCGCAACTAGGGCACAACTAGGGTGTAACTAGGGCTTACCGAGGGCACGACTAGGGGGCAAGTAGGGCACATGTAGGGCGTAACTAGGGAGCAACTAGGACGCAACTATGGTGCAACTAGGGCGCAAGTAGGGCGCAAGTAGGGTATAAGTTGGACGAAACTAGGGTGCAATTAGAGTGCAAGTAGGGCCTAACTAGGACGCAAGTAGGGCACAAGTAGAGCAAAAGTAGGGTGCAAGTAGGCCGCAAGTACGACACAACTAGGGTGCAAGTAGGGTGCAAGTAGGATACAAGTAGGGTGCAACTAGAGCTCAACTAGGGCGCAACTAGGGTGCAACTAGGGTGCAAGTAGGGCACAAGTAGGACGTAACTAGGACGCAACTATTGCGCAACTAGGGTGCAACTAGGGCACAACTAGGGCGTAACTAGGACACAACTAGGATGCAAGTAGGGCGTGATAGGTGAAACGAGGGCGCAACTAGGGTGCAACTAGGGCCCAAATAGGACGCAACTAGGGCGCAAGTAGGGTACAAGGAGGGCGCAACTAGGGTGCAACTAGGGTGTAGCCAAGACGTCACAAGGACGCATGAAGGATGAAAGTAGAGTACAACTAGGGCTTAACTAGGACGTAACTAGGGTGCAACTTGGGTGCAACTAGGGTGCAAGTAGGGTGCAAGTAGGGTGCAATTAGGATAGGACTAGGGCGCAACTTGGGCACAACTAGGGTGCAAGTAGGGTGCAAGTAGGGCGGAAGTGGTGAGCAACTAGAGCGCAAGTAGGGTGTAACCAGGGTGAAACTAGGGAGTAACTAGGGTGTAAGTAGGGCGCAAGTAGGGTGCAAGTAGGGCGTAACTAGGGCGCAACTAGGGCGTGACTAGAGTGTAAGTAGGGTGTAAATAGGGCGCAAGTAGGACGCAAGTAGGGTGCAACTAGGGCGCAATTAGGGTGCAAGTAGGGGGCAAGTAGGGTGCAACTAGGGTACATGTAGGGTGCAACTAGGGTGCAAACAGGGTAAAAGTAGGGCGCAACTAGGGCGCAACTAGGGCGGAACTATGGCGCAATTAGGATGCAAGAAGGGCGTAAGTAGGATGCAAGTAGGGCGTAACCAGGGCGCAACTAGGGCGTAAGTAGGGCGCAACTATGTGCAAGTTGCGTGCAAGTAGGATGCAAATAGGGTGCAAGTAGGGCGTGATTAAGGGGGTAACAAGGGCGCAACTAGGACGTACCTAGGGCGCAACTAGGGCGCAAGTAGGACGCATGTAGGACGCAAGTAGGGCACAACTAGGGCACAACCAGGGCGCAACAAGGGAGAACCTAGGCTGGAAGTAGGGCGCAAGCAGGGCACAAGTTGGGTGCAACTAGGGCCCAACTAGGACGCAACTAGGGCGCAAGTAGGGTGCAAGTAGGGTTTAGTAGGGGACAACTAGGGCACAAGTAGGGTGCAACTAAGGTGCAACTAGGGTGCAAGTAGGACGCAAGTAGGGTTCAACAAGGACACAACTAGGGCACAACTAGGGTGCAACTAGGACGCAAGTAGGACGTAAGTAGGACGCAAGTAGGGCGCAAGTAGGACACAACTAGGGCTTAACTAGGGCGCAACTAGGACACAACTAGGGCACAAGTAGGGTATAAGTAGGGCGCAGCTAGGGTGCAACTAGGGCGCAACTAGGACGCAACTTGGGCGCAAGTAGGGCGCAACTAGGGTGCAAGTAGGGCATAATTATGGTGCAACTAGGACGCAAGTAGGATGCAAGTAGGGCACAAGTAGGGAGCAACTAGGGCTCAACTAGGGCCTAACCAGGATTCAAGTAGCGCACAAGTAGAGCGCAAGTAGGGTACACCTAGGGCGCAACTAGGGCACAACTAGGGCGCAAGTACGTGCAAGTAAGGTGCAAGTAGGGTGCAAGTAGGGCGCAAGTAGGGCACTAGTAGGGCGTAACTGGGGCGCAACCAGGGCACAACTAGGGCGCAACTAGGGTGCAACTAGGAAGCAAGTAGGGTGCAATTTGAGCGCAACTAGGGCATAATTCGGGTACAACTAGGGCGCAACTAGTGTGCAAGTAGGGCGCAATTAGGGCACAAGTTGTGTGCAAGTAGGCTGCAAGTAGGGCACAACTAGGGTGCAACTAGGGTGTAACTAGGGCGCAAGTAGGGTGCAAGTAGGACACAACTAGGGTGTAACTAGGGAGCAACTAGGACACAACTAGGGCCCAAGTAGGATGCAACTAGGTCCAACTAGAGCGCAACTAGGGTGCAACTAGGGCGCAAATACGGCGGAACTAGGACGTAACTAGGACGCAAGAAGGATGTAAGTAGGGCGCAACTAGGGCTTAACTAGGACATAACTAGGGTGCAACTAGGGTACAACTAGGGTACAAGTAAGGCGCAAGTAGGGTACATGTAGGGTGGAACTAGGGCACAACTAGGGTACAACTAGGGCACAACTAGGGCGTAAGTATGGCGGAAGTAGGTCGCAAGTAGGACGCAAGTAGGACGTAAGTAGGGCACAACAAGGACACAAGTAGGGGGAAACTAGGGTGAAACTAGGGCACAACTAGGGTACAAGTAGGGAGCAAGTAGGATGGAAGTAGGGTGTAACTAGATCGCAACTGGAGCGTAACTAGGGTGCAAGTAGGGCACAAGTAGGGCGCAAGTAGGGTGCAACTAGGGCGCAACTAGGATGCAAGTAGGGCGTAAGTAGGGCGCAACTAGGGCATAACTAGGGTGCAAGTAGGGTGCAAGTAGGGTGCAAGTAGGGCGCAAGTAGGGCACAAGTAAGGTGCAAGTAGGGCATAATTATGTCACAAATAGGGCGCAACTAGGGCGCAACTAGGGCGCAAGTAAAAGGCAACTAGGGCGTAACCAGGGCACAAATTGGGTATAAGTAGGGCACAAGTAGGGCACAAAGGGGGTCCAACTAGGGCGTAACTAGGGTGCAAGTAGGGTGCAACTAGGGTACAAGAAAGGGCGTAACTAGGGCGCAACTAGGGTACATGTAGGATGCAAGAAGGGCGTAAGCACGGTGCAAGTAGGGTGTAACTAGGGCGCAACTAGGGCACAACTAGGACGCAAGTAAGGGGCAAGTAGGACACAAGTAGGGTGCAAGTAGGGCGCAACTAGGGCACAACTAGGGCACACCTACTGCGAAACTAGGGCGCAAGTAGGACACAAGTAGGGCACAACTAGGGCGCAACCAAGGCGCAACCAGGGCGTAACTAGGGCGCAAGTAGAGCGCAAGCAGGGCACAAGTTGGGCGTAACTAGGGCGCAACAAGGACACAACTAGGGCGCAACTAGGGCACAAATAGGGTGCAAGTAGGGCAAAAGTAGGGCACAACTAGGGTACAAGTAGGGCGCAACTAAGGCGCAAAAAGGGTGCAAGTTGGATGCAAGTAGGGCGCAACTAGGGCGTAACTAGGGTACAACTAGGGTGCAACTAGGGCGCAAGTAGGGCGCAACAAGGGCACAACTAGGGTGTAACTAGGGCACAATTAGGGCGCAACTAGGACACAACTAGGTTACAAGTAGGGCGCAGCTAGGGTGCAACTAGGGACAACTAGGGGGCAACTAGGACGCAAGTAGGACGCAACTAGGGTGCAAGTAGGGTGCAAGTAGGGTGTAATTAGGGTGCAACTAGGGCACAAGTAGGATGCAAGTAGGGCGCAAGTAGGACGCACCTAGGCCACAACTAGGGTGCAACTAGGACGCAACTAGGGTGTAACCAGGGCGCATTAGGGTGCAAGTAGGATGCAACTAGGGCTTAGCTAGATGGCAACTAGGGCATAACTAGGGTGCAACTAGGGTACAACTAGGGTGTAACAAGGGTATAACTAGGATGCAAGTAGGGTGCAACTAGGTCGCAACTAGGGCGCAACTATGGCACAAGTAGGGTGCAAGTAAGGTGCAAATAGGGTGCAAGTAGGGCGCAAGTAGGGTACTAGTAGGGTATAACTAGGGCACAACTAGGGCGTAAGTATGGCGCAATTAGGGTGCAAGTTGGGTACAACTAGAGCGCAATTAGGGCACAACCAGGGTGAAACTAGGACGCAAGTAGGGTGCATGTAGGGAACTAGTAGTGTGCAAGTAGGCCACAAATAGAGCACAACTTGGGTGCAACTAGGGTGCAAGTAGGACGGAAGTAGGGTGTAACTAGAGCTCACATAGGGTGCAAATAGGGTGCAACAATGGTGCAACTAGGGCGCAACTAGGGCGCAAGTAGGAAGCAAGTAGGATGCAAGAAGGACGCAACTAGGATGCAACTAGGGCACAACTATGGCGCAACTAGGACACAACTAGGGTACAATTAGGGCGCAACCAGTGCAACTAGGGTGCAACTAAGGTGTAACTAGGGCACAAATAGGCTGCAACTAGGACGCAAATAGGGTACAAGTAGGATGCAACTAGGGTGCAACTAGGGTACAAGTAGGACAATAGTAGGGCGCAAGTAGGGCGCGAGTAGGGTGCAACTAGGGGGCAACTAGGACGTAACTAGGGTGCAAGTAGGATGCAAGTAGGACACAACTAGGGCTTAACTAGGGCATAACAAGAGCGCAACTAGGATACAATTAGGGAGAAAGTAGGGTGCAAGTAGGGTGCAAATAGGGTGGAACTAGGGTACAACTAGGGCACAACTAGGGCACAAGTAGGATGCAAGTAGGACGAAAGTAGGGCAAAACTAGGGTGCAAGTAGCATGCAAGTACTGCGTAACTAGGATGCAGGTAGGGCGCAAGTAGGACGAAACAAGGACGCAACTAGGGCGCAAGTAGGGCGCAAGTAGGGTGGTAGTAGGACGTAACTAGGGCGCAACAGGGGTGAAACTAGGGTGCAAGTAGGACGCAAGTAGGGCACAAGTACGGTGTCAGTAGGGTGCAACTAGGGCGCAACTAGGATGCAAGTAGGGCGTAAGTATGGTACAATTAGGGCACAACTTGGGTCCAACTATGGTGCAACTAAGGCGCAAGTAGGGCGCAAGTAGGGCGCAAGTAGGGTGCATATAGGGCATAACTAGGGCACAAATAGGGCACAACTAGGGTACAACAAGGGCGTAAATGGGGCGTAAGTAAGATGCAACCAGGGCACAACTAGGGTGAAAATTGGGTGTAAGTAGGGCGCAAGTAAGGCACAAGTAGGGTGCAACTAGGGCGCAACTAGGGTGTAACTAGGGCATAACTTGGGCGCAACTAGGGCGTAACTAGGATGCAACTAGGGTACAACTAGGGCGCAACTAGGGTGCAAGTAGAGCACAACTAGGGTACAACTAGGGCACAACTAGGGCGCAACTTGGGTGCAACTAGGACACAACTAGGGCACAAGTAGCACGCAACTAGGATACAACTAGGACGCAACTAGGGCGTAACAAGGGCGCAAATGGGGCACAACTAGGACGCAAGTAGGGTGCAAGTAGGGAATAACTAGGGTGCAACTAGAGCACAAGTACGACGCAAGTAGGGCGCAAGTAGGGCGCAAGTAGGGCGCGACTAGGGTGCAACTAGGTCACAACTAAGGGGTAACCAGGGCACATGTAGGGCGCAACTAGGGATTAACTAGGGTGCAACTAGGACGCAACTAGGGCACAACTAGGGTGCAAGTAGGGTACAAGTAGGGCACAAGTAGCGTGTAACTAGGGCATAGCTATGGTGCAAATAGGGTGCAATTAGGGTGCAAATAGGACATAAGTAGGGTGCAAGTAGGGCACAACTAGGGCGTAACTCGGACAGAAGTTAGGCACAACTAGGACACAAGTAGGACGTAACTAGGGCACAACTAGGGCGCAACTAGGGTTCAACTAGGCCACAACTAGGATGCAACTAGGAATCAAGTAGGACGCAAGTAGGACGCAAGTAGGGCACAAGTAGGGTGCAACTAGGGCACATCTAGGTTGCAAGTAGGGCAAAAGTAGGGCGCAAATAGGGCACAAGTAGGACGCAACTAGGACGTAACTAGGGTGGAACAAGGACGCAACTAGGGCGCAAGTAGGGCGCAAGTAGGGTTCAAGTAGGACGCAACTAGGACGCAACTAGGGCACAACCAGGACGCAACTAGGGTGCAATGAGGACGCAAGTAGGACACAATCAGGGTGCAAGTAGGATACAACTAAGGTGCAACTAGTGCGCAAGTAGGGCGCAAGTAGGACAGAACTAGAGCGCAACGAGGTCGCAACTAGGGCGCAACTAGGGCGCAAGTAGGGTGCAAGTAGGGCTTAATTAGGGCACAACCAGGATGCAACTAGGACACAACTAGGGCACAACTAGGGCGCAACTAGGGCATAACGAGGGCAAAAGTAGGGCACAACGACATTGCAAACAGGATTTTGCTGGCTTGATCAGTAAAACTCTGTCTGGGACAAGATGCACAATGTGTTACAAACCCCTCTATTTAGGGGTTTGTGAATGTTCAAGTTGGTCGTTTTGCGAGGGGTTTGAGTGGGGGGGGGAGGGGGGGTCGAATAATCATCCCTGTGATATAAGGGAACCTGCTGGGCCTCTCTACTGTGGGGTCCAGCATGAGCCCACTTTTTTATAAACCGGGTGTAGTTAGGGGGATTTTGTATGAGATTTGCAAGTCTAAGAATGATATGTGAAGAAAATCGATGGGCCGACATTGTCCTTAATTTCAGCACTGGCCAACATCAAAGACAATGTCGGAACGTTTGGACATCAACCTCACCAATATCAGAACACTGTCTTTGTGAATAATCAAAGAGGCCGCAAACTGACATCGTTGAGGCCAATGTAAGAACATACTGACTTCCTCCTCGGTTGTTTGAGCTCCAAAGTTGAGGACAAAGTCCGCAAGACACTTCCAACGTGGCCATTCAAATCATTTGTGATTCTGGCAACAACTTGTGATCATCTGCCGCTTGTAGGTAAGTTTTTGTTGGGTGAGCATTTGTTCCGACTTCACTGCCAAGACCTTCCTAGTGCAAGGAATAGTTAATTAGTGAAATTTATGTGTTTTATGTGAGAAATTTTACCTATCACATGCTGAGTGTGTTCCAAGGTGGTTCTGTACGCTAACACTTTGCGTGTTTCCAATGACAAATTTTCTGTGGATAAGAAACCTTTCTGATTGGTTGTTGATAAGAGTGTTGCTCTTTCTTGAGGTCCTCATTTTTAAGTATTTGCTAATTTCTTCTGCTTTTTCTTCACACGATGAGCCCTCTTCAAAAGCAAAGTCATCTCTGGGAGAAAATTACGTTATCTGGATATCACAGATTCCTCTTCAGTCATCGGATGGGAGAATCGGATGATGGTCTATCCACCCTAATCTTTACAATGACGCTAAAAGGGCTTGGATTGATGTTATTCCGAACACGATAGAAGTGTCTTCTGGCCATCGACAAAAAAAAACAGGCAACTATAACGGTACTCCTAAATTCTATGTGATGGTGCTGCTGTCCATTGCACACATTTCTCTTTATGAACATGAGAATATTGTTCTTTTGATGTAGATTTTGTTCATTATCAACGTCGTTCTGAAATCCCGCCATCTTCATTTCCTTCTTTTTCCAGAAAATACAATGCCATGTTAGAAAAAGACTCCAATTCTCTTTCCATAGCTTTGTTTTAATACAGTTTAGCACAAAAATATTTCCATTCTCTCTCTCTCTCTCTCTCTCTCTCTCTCTCCCTCCGTCCCTCCCTCCCTCCCTCTCTCTCTCTCTCATACACACACACACACACACACACACACACACAC
>SZWC01006874.1:69189-87127 GCA_023375785.1 Penium margaritaceum | reverse complement strand
TGCCACAAACTAATCGCAACACTGTGAGATACTTCTTGACTCGATACACCATAGTTCGGACTATGCTCGAAATTTGAATGGGGACACTCCCATCATTTGCTCAAACCTGATGAATTCTGTGGTCTCCCCCCCCCTCCCCCCCCCCTCCAAAGTACCTCGAGTGTATTTGGGGAGTATATCTGGAGGTGTATTGTGGACATGCAAAGTATTCGAATTTGTGTACTCCAATGTTCCATGTCCCCCCCCCCCCAAACACGTCGAGTGTATGAGGCGAGTGTAGTGTGGAGTTAATCAAAAATTTCTATTGATACGAGACATGTGAACACTTCTGTGGTACTCTCTCTGTGTACACAAGTTGACGGATTTGATACCCCTCACATACACACTTCGATGCACTACCCCAATACATTTTTGTCTTGGAGGGGGGAGGGGGGTAGAGGGCTATCCATACCCCCCCTCCATATGGAGAAAGTATTGGGGTGGTGTATTGGAGAGTGTCGTGAATAGACACTCAGAACTACGAATTGTGTATTTTCAATAACCACCGTCCATATGCATTCCATAAAAGGACCCCGAAAACCAGTTGCCCCCCCCCCTCCCCAAGCACCTTGAGTGTATCTGGGGAGTGTATCTGGGAGTGTATTGTGGAAATGTGAAGTGTTCGAACTTGTGTATTCCAATGTTCCATGGTGTCCCCTCCTCCCCCTAACTCGTCGATTGTATGAGGCGAGTGTAGTGTGGGGTGTATCGGAAATTTCTATCGATACGAGACATGTGAACACTTCTGTGGTACTCTCTCTTAATACACAAGTTTACGGATTCGATACACCTCTGATACACACTCCAATACACCACCCCAATACACTTTCGACTTGGGGGGGAGGTGGAGAGGGCTATCCATACCCCTCGTCCATATGGAGAGTGTATTGGGATGGTGTAGCGGAGAGTGTCACGGATAGACACTCGGAAATACAACTTGTGTATTTTTTATAACCACCATCCATACGTGTTCCATGATAGGATCCCGACACCCAGTCGCACCCTCCCCCGCCTCCCCCAAAGCACCTTGAGTGTATCTGGGGAGTGTATCTAGGGTTGTATCGTGGGAATGCAAAGTGTTTGAACTTGTGTATTCCAGTGTTTGAAACCCCACCCCTGCAGTGCAACTATGAGGTTTGTGTATAGTTCGGGGGGCGGAAGGGGGGGGGGGGGGGGGTTCTCGAGAACGGGTTTGACGATTTACAATCGCAAACTTTTAAAACGTGTTGTTTGATTGGTTGAACCGTCGAGTTCGTGCGGGTGCAAAAAAATGGAACTTGCTAAAAAAAGGGAACTTGCCAGGCCCTGCTGTCGTGGGGCCTTGCAGGCGTCCGGGCAAGTAAGAACATAAAGCACCAAACTCCCAGTGCAGCAAAGGGGTTTGCTTCTGGTTTGATGGCGAGAACTGTCGAAGGCAGAATCAACTGTTCTCAGTGTTTTCGCTTCTTACATCGGCGATCCCGATGTCAAAAGGGAGCAACGTCACTTTCAAAGTTGGTGAGGTTCGACTCTGAGGGCGACGTGGCCTCGCTATTTCCTAGCGGGCTTTCTTGCCCTGTACACATGGAGGCGAGTGTATGGTTCGGACCCGAATACCCATAATATGAATACTTCGCCCACCGGAATCGAAAGACATTAAGTGCACTTTACAGCAAAGGAGGATACAAGTAGGATTGGTAATAATAAAACAAGCATAGCACAAATAGTGTATGAACACAAAATAGGACACATTGAACAATAGAATGTATACCACCTATTTTTTGCTCATAAATCAAAAGTATCAGAATTTGAAAATAATTTGAAAAATATGAGAAGTCAAAGGAAGTTCAATAAAACTTCCAGAATATTATACATTGAATTATTTGTGTATCTAGGATGTACACGTAACTTCCAGGAAGCATTCCTATTAATGGGAACTCATTTCCATGAAACATCCTCCCCATATGTTCTAGATTTGTACACTAATCTATCAGTGTGTACTTTTGGGGTGATTGACCATGAATGAACTACCAGTGTTGCAACTGCCAGTGTTGCAACTGCCAGTGTTGCAACTGCCAGTAATGTAACTGCCAGAGTTGCAACAACTAGAGTAGCAACTAGAAGAGTTGCGACTGCCAGTGTTGCACCTGCCAGGGTTGCAACTGCCAATGTTACAATTGCCAGAGCTGTAACTGCCAGAGCTGCAACTGCCCGTGTTGGAACTGCCAGTGCTGCAAATGTAATAGTTGCTGAAGAAATTGTTGCAACTTCCAGAGTTGCAACTGCTAAATTTGCAACTGACTGTGTTGCAACTGCCATAGCTACAACTGTCACAGCTGAAACCGCCAGAGTTGCAACTGCCAGAGTTGTAAATTTCATAATTGCAACTTCCAGTTTTGCAACTGCCAGAATTGCAACTTCCAGTTTCGCAGAATTGCACTGCCAGTGTTGCAACTGCCAGTATTGCAACTGACCGTGTTGCAACTCTGGAAGTTGAAACTCTGTCAGTTGAAACTCTGGCAGTTGCAACACATTCAATTTCAACACTGGCAGCTGCAACACTGGCAGTTGCAGCTCTGGCAGTTGCAGCACTGGCAATTGCAACATTGGAAGTTACAACACTGGCAGGTGCACCACTGGCAGTTTCAACTCTGGCAGTTCCAACGCTTCTAGTTGCAACTCTGGTGGTTGCAACTCTGGCAGTTGCAATAATGGCAGTTGCAACCCTGGCAGTTGCAACACTTGCAGCTGCAGCACTGGAATTTGCAACACTGGCAGTTGCAACACTGGTAGTTGCAACACTTCCAGTTGCAATGATGGCAGTTGCAGCTCTGGCAGATGCAACACTGGATTTGCAAAACTGGCAGTTTCATCACTGGCAGTTGCAACTCTGGCACTTGCAACACTTGTAGTTGCAACTATGCCAGTTGCAACTATGGCAGTTGCAGCTCTGGCAGTTGCAACTCCGGCAGTTGCAACACTGGATTTGAAAAACTGGCAGTTTTAACACTGGCAGCTGCAACGCTGGAAGTTGCAACAATGACAGTTGCGAATTTGTGGTGTTATTGCATCACCTTCTTTTGGTTCCTCACAGCATCTCCTGCACTTTGTTTCAGCAGCAGCAGCCTCGTTTAGCTTCTCTACAGAGGCGATCACTGGAGCTTTGTGTCTAGTCATCTCCTTAGCATCTACAGTCACTGTTTTGACGGCCTCTGTTGCCTCGGCACTGCACCACTTCTCATGTAGCACAGCTAGGCTTGGTGAGCTGCTTGGTTCTTGCTTGCTTCCGTTGTCTGTCTCCACTCCTCTCTCCTGCGAGAACTCCAGGGTCTTCTCTGTTTTGGTTTTTGCTTTCTTATATCCAGGAGGCCCCTCCTACACCTTCACCCATATTTCTCTTGTCCACTGGAGCAAGGGAATGTCTGCAAAAAAAATGGCATAATGAACTGATTGTGATCATGCCTGATGTTGATTAGCAGTATGCTGCGCTTTGTAGGCCCTATGAGAGAGATCTTTCTCCCAGATGTGTCTTATGTTTCTGCCCTTGAGATCAGCCTGCTCTCTATCATGACCCTCAACAACCAGCGCTTCAACTTCTCCTCTTGCCATGATTTTGCACATGTTTCGCTCCGTTAAATCGGCCGTGTGATATTGTGTTGGCTTCGTTGTGAATGTCTATTTCGTGTGCCTTCATTTACACTCACTTCATCCACTTCCGCCATGGTGCATGTTGCACAATCTCTCACTCTTGCCCATGTTGAGATCTTGTACCACCATCTTTGCCACATTCATACCACTGCTATTGACAGTCTTCTTTACACAGCCAACGTAAGGTCTCAATGTTTCCACCTTTCAACTTCCTTGCCCTGTTGGCTGTCTTGACTGTGGTCAAGGGAAAACACACCACTCTTCTTTCTCCACCTCTGAGTCGCACACCTCCCATCCCCTTGATCACTTGCATGTTGATGTAATGGGACCCTTGTCTTATGATGTCCTTGTGGGGTGGGTTGCTATGTCTTTTTTATTACTCATGAATTTTCCTGCATGCGCTGGGTCTTTACACTCCGTCGAAGGAGGGATGTTTTTTCTTTCCTTCAACTGTGGCTTCTACAGGCTGAGATAGCCTGTGTTCGTCATCTTCACGTCTTTTGCTCTGATCTTGGCGGCAATTCTATGGCTCCCACTACACGCATTCTTGCCTTCCGTGGTGTGTATATTGAGGCCTCAGCCTCCTACACACTCCAAAAGAATAGGGTGTCCAAACGTTGGAACCGTACCCTTGCTGACAGGGTCCACACTCTTCTCTCTGCTTTGGGTCTTCAGCCTCTTTTCTCTTTTTAGGATATGTCTTACATTATGTGGGTCTAAAACTGTGTCCCCCACACTTTTTCCCGCCATGCCACTCCCTTTCAGTTGTGGTTTGGCCGTCATGCTGACCTTTGTCTTGCACATGTTTGGGAGTGTGCCACTAAAGTTTGGCTCCCTAAAGACAAATGTGATGGAAAAGTCTCTCCTCGTACCCGGATGTGTCCATTTCTTGGGATTTTGGCCCTGTCCAAGGCTTGGCGCCACTAGGACCCAGACCGGTGTTGTGTAATCGAGTTCCAGAATGCCCTCTTCTTCCAGGATGCCTTCATGTGTGACTTGTCTCTTTAGGCTCCTCCGACCTCTCTTGACTCACTTCATCAACTTGGGAGGGGTGTTCCGTGTTCAGCCTCTGATCTTGGAGGCACAGCCCTCCTGGGTGAACAGTTCCCTCTTCCACGTCTTCCATGTCTCTGGCTGTCTCTGGGATTTCTCCCTCATGAGTGGTCTTGAGGTCTCTCTCTCAGGAGTCCTCAGGCCTACGTTAGTGTCTGCATGTAAGTCCATGTCTCCTACCCTGCATTTTTCCACTGCACAGGTCCCTTCTCCTCCGTGTCTAGGACCCTCTATGTCTGTCCCAGTTTCCCACACTCTTGAAAAACCTGTCACGGATGCTCCTCCTCCCTCTGTGTCTCCGCCTACTATACCTGTTCAGCGGACAGAGACTGTTACTAACCCTGAGCCATATGTGCATGTGGGAAGACTTTGACCTCTTCTCGCACAGTCTTCCTCACAGTGCATAACTCGCTCCCATGCCTCACATCACATTAATCTTGATGCCCTTGGCCTTTCCAGAGGTATTTTCCGATTGAACAATGGTCTCAGCTATTCTATATTTACTGACGACTTTTAGAGCGTTGTTGATTCCTCAGTCTCTGGTTACGTGGCTGCTTGCTTTTCTGCCAACGGCCTCTCACCTCTTCCCTCTAAGTCCATGATTGTGTGCCAGGCTCGAGATGCGGCTGATGTTGTTCTTTTTGAGAAATCTATCTTTTAGTAGCTTGATGCCTTCAAGGAACATGATGTATTCGAACTGGTCCATCCACCTTGCGAACTCACGACAGTCTCAACTCATTGGGTCCTAAAGCACAAGCTGAGCACATGGCTCAGTGGAACGCTACAAGGCATGAATGAAAGTTAATGGGTTTTCTCAAATCCTTGGAGCTGACTTTGACCAGACCTTTGCACCCGTTGGTCGTTCTACCATTGCTTGTATCCCCATTAGACTTGTGGCTTAGTAACTGTGATTTAGAGTATATTGGCGTGAATAATGTTTTCTTACATGTCCAACTCAATGAGGAGATCTATACATTCCATTCCCCCAGACTCGCCGACGGCACATACAAGGTGTGGTGCTTGTGCAAGGAATTTTACAAACTCAAACATTCTCCTTGTTGATGGAACATAGAGATCACATCCACTTTCGAGAGGAACGACTATCAACGTAGGGATGTTGATCTAGCGCTCTTCTCAACCTGCCATTAGAGCCTCCTGTGGCAATCTTGGTCCATGTGGATGAAATTCTCATTGTCTCAACCCATCCATCCACCGTTCAAACAGTCAAGTCGCTTCTCTAGTTGGTAAAGAAAAAGGACCTTGGCATGGAGCTTGAGCATTGTTTCCAGCATCGCACTCTTCACGTTAAACTGGCTGCGTATATCCGCAGTTTTGGAGAGCGCTTCTCATCGTTGCTGACCGATGTTCCCACCACTTCCACCCCCATGACCCTAGAAGGCTAGCGCCTGCTAAAGTAATTGGATGTGTCGCATATAGAGGAGGCAGTGGATGTCACTGACTACCTCAGCATCATTTGGTTACTCGTGTACCTTGCAATTTCAACGCGTGCTGATGCGGCGATTACAGTCAAATTGCTTACGCAGTTCTCACAATAGCTATGAGCCCGCCATCTTGAGGCTGTCCTCTGCGTCGTTCGGTATGCTCTCTCCAAAGCGCATGTTAGACGATGACTTCGTGCACAAACCTCTATCATTGTCAATGGATAGCCTCACAGTGACTGGGCCCTCTGCCTACAGTTGATCTGGATACATCTTTTTTTTCAATGGCATTGCTGTCTCGTGCAAGAGTGGCAAACAGGGATGTGTTTCGTGCAGCTCTTGTGAGGCCGAGTATGCCGCACTTGGTGCAATTACATGTGAGTGTATTTCGTTGTGGCGCTTTCTCCAGCATCTGTGTGTCTCCATCTGCTACATCACCCTGCGCTACGACAATAAAAGCACAAAGGACATTGCCGAGCATGATGTAATGCACTAAACAGGCACAAAACACATCAACATTGAGCATCATTTTGTGCGTGAGCGCATTGCGGCAGTGGAGGTCAAACTCATCTGGGTCAACACGAGCTAACAGCGTGTAGAATTTCTCACTAAGTCTATCAGAAGTGGCATGTTCAAGTTTGTTATGCATGCTGTTGTTCTATTGTGTGCTCTTGATACCTTGATTGAGTCTAGCACTCTATCTCAGTGCCAATCATGTGAGGCCTCCCTGAATGTGGTTCTCTACTATTGTGTTGTTTGCACGTTGTCCACATGTCTGTTTGTCAGTTTGTGCAATTGTGCATCCATGGGTATGGGGGAGCTGCATGACTTCCTATTTTGCTGACTTAGTCCATGTGATTGTGTGCGTCCGAGGATCCTGGGGGAGTGTTGGTGTGGGATATGAAACAATGCAAGTGATCTCTTGAATTCACCCACACGCACAACCATGTAGGAAACTGACAATTGTCCCAACACGCATGGATTTTGAGACATTACGCTACTGACACAATTTATTGGCAAACATTGATGCAATTTTAGGAGTTCTGTGCCATGTGTGACAAGTTTATTCTGAAATAGTGTCATTAGTGACAATACATTCTTCCGAATTGATCGCGTTCAAATTCTGACATAGGATTTGGAGCGGCGGGTGGAGCGAGAAGGTGCACACCTCACAAATTAGCGATGTCCACGAGCGTATCCCATGGGTTGCACAATCAGATTCCTAGTTTTGAACATGCATTTGTGAGGGAGGACTCGGGGCCATAGTGATTTTTGCGAAAGAGATTATCTGTTGGTCGGCGTAGTCACCTCTAGCGGTTGCACTGAGCGGGGGTCGAACCGGACAAATATAGTAGTGCTGGCTGCGGCCAAAGGCCACAATAACTGTGGCTCATCTGAAAAAAAATAAGTGTAAATTTTCACTGAAAATGTATTTTTTTTGTGACAAAAAGGAAATCTGGCCGTTCATTAGTTTTAGTGGGATACGTCATTGCACACATCTCAAGGTGTAAGATTAGTGAAACGGGCCGCATTGTTGTGATTTGCGTATGCACTTTCACTGATCTGTGGTGTGACCTCTCGGCTGGTGTACATGCTTGTGCACACGACTGACTTCGTGGACGCTGAGTGATGGAGGAGACGTCGCACCATTCTGAGAGAAGTAGCTTCCATCTCCTCGTGTGGAGTCTCCCACTTGGCAGCAGTGCACTGCCAGCTCCCTCGATAGTAGCCACCATCATTCATGTCACGGACAATCATACGCTGCTTTTTGAAGTAGCACAGATTATGCCATAAATCTACTGTGTGATTTTTGTAGTTGATTCTGACTGTACGACTGTGTTCGCAGCTTGCATATTTTGGTGTTGTCCAGTTTTTAGGAAAAAAATGGACGACACCCGGGTTTGGAGCTGTCGGTCCTCTGGCAGGGTTCACCGAGAATGTAGTTGCTAGGTAATTTCCTAGATAAGCAGAGCGAGACATGGCGGGTGAGAGCAACGGGGCGCAAGACACGCCACAGATGCGGTCAACACTTGCGTTGGAACTTGCACTCAAAATCAAGACAAGAGAGAGTGAGGGGGAGCGAGCGAGCTAAGGACCAGTGAGCACGCACCAACACCGAGCATCACTCTTGGGTGGGCGAGTGCCACCACCCGGGGGTCGAGCCCGACCTCTCGGAATAAACTGAGGGTGGCTACTCACCAGTGCACGACCAAAATCGGCACGGTGGCCCCCTAAGGATCAGTACCCGGGAAATATGTAGCTCCCTCAAAACACTCAATGCAAGAGAAACATGATGCAGTGCACGGCAGTGAGAATGTACGAGCCCTAGCATCTACCGCATCACAGAATCATAGAAAGTCATGCAATGGCCATGCATGTGCCAAAGGGCACTCCTAGGTCCAGGAGGAGCTTGATGACGCTAGGTGCTCCCGTCAAGGTGGGCACACATGTCGCTTCCCTAGGTAAGGC
Organism: Penium margaritaceum; assembly: GCA_023375785.1. NCBI lineage: Eukaryota > Viridiplantae > Streptophyta > Zygnematophyceae > Desmidiales > Peniaceae > Penium > Penium margaritaceum. The sequence continues at coordinate 78,500 of SZWC01006874.1, read as the reverse complement.
TATTGTCATTTAATTTGTACATGTGTGTGCAGAGTGTGGGAGGCAAGAGGGCATAGATTTGTGAGTAGCCAACGAACTTCAACACTCCCCCATGACCCGCAGGCAAGCAACCCACACACATGAGAGAACCACAAGGGGAGACAACCAGAGGTGGACCATAGCAAATCAACTTGGGTTATGCGGACAGAAGAGACCAACAGTTTGAATAGCACTTTTGAAGACATTTCGACTGAGGGCTTTAGTGAGAAAGTCAGCTCTCTGAGATCGTGTATCCACCCAAGCAACCTGTACAATGCCAGCAGCAATGCACTCACGAACAAAATTGTGCTCCACATTGATGTGTTTGGTGCGTGAATGATGCATTCCACTGTACTCAGCAATGGCCTTTGTGCTTTGGTTGTCACAGCGCAGAGTGATGCATCAGAGGGGAACATGCAACTGTTGCAGCAGAAGACACAGCCAGAGAGCTTCACACGTGCCTGCACCAAGAGCAACATACTGAGCCTCAGCAGTGTTGCGATCAACATACCCTTCTTTGCCACCTGTACAGGAGACTTCAGTACCACCGACCAAGAAGATGTATCATTTTCGACTGCGTGCGTCGGAGACATGTGCCCAGTCACTGCATGTGAAGCCGTCTACCACGACCGAGGGCTGCGCGTGAAAGTACAGTCTGACGCAGGGAGTGGACAGGGTGTAGCACACTACCCACAATGCCGCCTTAAGATGGCGCTCGCGGGCGCACTGGGAGAACTGGGACAAGAAGTTCACAGCAAACGCAACGTCAACGCGTGTGGTCGTGGCAAGGTACATGAGGGAGAAAATGACTCGGCGGTAGTCGGTCACGTCGACCGTCTCCCCCAGCTTTGATAGCTCCAGATACTTCAACAAGGACTGGCCATCAGACATCATCAGTGTGGACGTTGTGGGGTCTGCTGTGAGGAGCGGTCCAAAGCGCTCTCCCAAGCTGCGCACATATGCAGCTTGATGAACGTGAAGGGTACAATGTGCGCGGTCTCGTTCCAACTCCATACCCAAGAAGACACGAGTTGGACCAAGGTCCTTCATCTTGTATGCTGCTTGGAGCAGGGATTTTGCAACAACATATGGAGCGTCGGGGGAGGCAATGAGGAGATCATCTACATAGACAAGAATGGCGACAAGTGGCTTGGTGGGAGCACTGAGGAACAAAGCAGGGTCTACAGCGCTCCTTCGACAGTCCCCTTTTTCTGGGGTGGTTGTGATCTCTTGGTTCCAACAACGTGGGGACTGGTTTAGGACATACAGAGTCTTGCATAAACGCCACACTCTGTTTGTCCCATCAGAGAAGTCGGGAGGCTGCACCATGTAGATCTCCTCGTCCAACTTGCCATGGAGGAAGGCATTGTTGACATCCATCTGCTCAAGTTCCCAGTCATGCTGAGCGACCAGGCTAAGGAGAACCCTGGCTGTGGTGTAACAGTCAACTGGGGCAAAGGTCTCGTCAAATTCAACGCCATGGATCTGAGAGAATCCTTTCGCAAGGAGACGAGCCTTGTATCATTCAACCGTGTTATCGGGATTCAGCTTGCGATGGTACACCCACTTGGCGGCAACCGCCTTGCGACCCGGTGGGAGGTCCAGGTGCTGGTACACACCGTGCTCAGATAGTGCGTCGAGCTCGACTTTCATGGCCTGCTCCCACAAGTGGGAATCGGAGGCCGTGCGAGCTGCATGCATAGTCAACGGTTCGGGAGGAAGGGGAGAGAGACCAGCGGCAGCAAAGCACCAGGCAACATACGCAACTACATACGAGGATAGAGCTGAGTGGAACTCTTGCTTCACTAGGGAGTAGCCAAGTGCTATGCTGGGGTGCACGACAGAGGCTGCAGCAGACAATGCAGAGGTAGCAAGACCAAGAGCCCGGAGACCACGGTCACCAGAGACAACAGGATGCGATTCAGATGGAAGTGCCCGGAGACGCCCACCGCGAGTGTAGGGTGAGACTGGTGGGATGGACGGGACACGCTCTAAAGAAGAGGAGGCAGTAGGATATGAGTGCATAGAAGGAGAAGGAGAGTCAACGCGATGAGAGGGCTCTGAAAGGACAAGAGGTGGCGCGGACGCGGTGCCAGGTGTAGGAGCAGAGGACGAGGCAGAGGGCGAGTGAGCAGAGGGCTCAAGTGGGATAGTGTCAGGAGAGTCAGGGGCAGTGGAGGCCGAGGGAGGAGAACCTAAGGAGGGAGAGGAGCTTAGGGGAGAACACCGTTCCTCCAAAGAGGAGACAGAGGATGCCGAGGGATGCCTAGAGGGGAGAACAGTAGTCCCAGAGGGAAGAGGACCAACCCCACCATGAAAGGGCAGAGAGAGGGACCCGCCAAAGTGGGGGGCATCACGTTCAAACAGGTGTTCAAAGAAGAGCACATCGCGAGAATCAACGACACGACACCGGGAGGGGTCCCAGAAGTGCCACGCTTTGGAGAACGGAGAGACGCCAAGGAAGATGTACAATCGACCACGTAGAGACAGTTTACCATCCCGCTGGTCCGCTAGGACCCACACCGAGACAAGACACCCCCGGACATGGGCAAGTCGGAGGTCAGCACGCCGGCCCATCCAGCGTTCAAAGGGAGTGACATAATGGGGGAGAGCGCCATGAGGGACGTGATTCCAGACCCAAGTCATGTAGGACATGGCTTCAAAGGCAAACAGAGGGGATTGCCCAAAGACAGAGAGAAGAGAGCGGACACCATCAACAAGTATGAGGTTCCAACGCTCAGACACATTGTTTTGTTGTGGGGTGTAAGGGACAGAGGAATCAAGCCGTACACCACGGGACTCAAGAAAGCGAGAGGTGGGACCAAAGAACTCACCGCCACGATCGCTACGAAAAACCCCCCAAGGCCAGAGGCAGGCACGCTCGGCCTACAGAAGCTAGGACTCAAGAACGTCAGTGACATCACTTTTGTGGCGAAGGGCGAAAACCCAGAGGTAGCGTGAGAAATCATCAGTCAAGCATAGGACATAGCTGCCAACGCCACCAAGAAAGTCCTAGGGCAGCGGACCCATGACATCAGCATGGACGAGATCAAGAGGATGGGAGGTAGTGGCTTCAGCAGTGGAGAATGGGGAGTGGTGCATTTTGCATCTGGCGCAGTCAAGACAGGAGGACGTGCAGGGAGGTGCAAACGTGGCAGGGTCAATACCGTAGGCTGGCCGAAGGTGGAGAAGGCACTCGATGGTGTCAGTGTGAATGTGACAGAGGCGACGATGCATGAGATCAGTATGAGCAGCGACAGCGACGGCGCGACATGAACAAGAGCAGATGCAGCGGAAGACGAGGACAATGTGAGCGGGACGCGGAACACACAATCACAGCGCACACCACGAAGGACAGCACGGCCAGAAGAACCAAGAGAGATAGAGGCTAATCTGCGGCTGGACGAGAAGTCCATGCCCTGGTCGTCGAGGGTGGTCATGGAGAGAAGACTGACTTCAAGGTCAGGCACGTAAAGCACATCAAGTAGGTAGACAGTGCCCCCCATGGCTGACAAAGCGAACGACACCAACACCTTGGACAGGGAGAAGCTGGCCGGAGGCAGTGCGTATAGAACGAACAGACCCAACGGGCCCGAGAGACACAAACGACGACCGACAAGAAGTCATATGATGCGTGGCCCCAGAGTCAATGATTCACAGACTTGGAGATGCTCGAGTGGACGTGAGGACAAGAAAGACAGCAATGGTGCCACGGGGAGAGAAGGGAGACGAACCACCAAGATGCATGGAGAACGTGTGAGACTGCCAATGCTCAATCCAGGCACGATCATCAGGTAAGTCCCCCTGGACACCACCAGGGACAGCACCACAAAGAGTGACATTGGAATCAGAGACAGACACACCAGAAGGGCCACTCACACTCTCACCTCCCTGAGAGCGAAGGTGAAACAGCTCCACAAGCCGACGCTCAAGATTGTGCTCCTCGTCACGGCGATCAGAGGAGCGATCTGAGGAGCGATCAGACCAGCGGTCGGAGACGTTTCCATCGTCACGAGCCCAGTGAGGCATGGGGTAGTGAGATGATGGGGGACCGTAGTAGTGAGGTCCAGACGTTGGAGGGATCCAGTCCCACGGGCTGGGCGGAGGTGGTGTCGGCTGGGAAGGAGCAACAGTGGTGGAGAGCACAGAGGCAGAGGAGGAGGATGAGGAAGACACCACAGTCACGGCGGCAGCAACGGAGGTGTTGGCGCCTGTGCGGGTCCAATAAGAGCACATGGAGGATACAAGACATGCATCGTCACGGGAGGCCAAACATTTGGGCGCAGAGTGGCCAGAGGTGCCACAATTCTAGTAGGTAACATCGGCAGCGGCGGGAGCGGAGTTCTTGCCACCACGGCCATCCCCACGCCCCTTACCCCCATGACCACCACCACGGCCGGAGCTACCATCACCCCCACGGGAAGCAGCCTGAGTGGGATGAGCGGCCACTTGGGAAGAGGAGGAGGTGAAAGTTTTTGCGGAAGAGGAAGAGGGTGAGGAAGTAGTGACAGCAGCGAGCGCAGCCCGATGCATGCGCTTGTTCTGTAGGGCGTTCCACCAGGCGGTGAGACGTGAGGCAGTGAAGTCAAAGAGGGGGCTTATCCGAGGCGGAGAGTCAACAGAGACTGGGGCAGCGGCAAGGCGCTCAAGATTTGCCTGACATACATGAAGATAGAGGTCAGACAGCTCTGGAATGAGGCCAGCAACAATGGAGAGGCAGGCGGAGAGGGGGCCTAGAGCTGCCCAGCCAAGGTCCCGCAGCAAGCAGAAAATGCGGGCTCAATACTCATCTGCAGTCTCATCCGTACGCATTTGCAGGGTGTTGAAATGGACAGTGAATGCACTCTGAGAAGCGTGCCCAGTCATTGTTTTGCGACGGTGAATAAGAGCATAGGCGCCAACGGGATCAGTAGGGGTGTCGCATGATGGCTCTGCATAGTACGTAACAATGTCATCGAGGAGGTTCTCGAGGCCTGCATTGATGAGGGCCCGGACAGCGCGAGCAGCCTCAGCAGGCTGTGGAACGAACGGCGACTTGGCAGGGGAGTAATACTCCCAAAGCAACTCATCCTGGGCCCACACGCTGAAGCGTGTCTCCCAAGATGTGAAGGTGAATTTGGAAGTGAAATGGGGTGGCGGCGTCTCAAAGTCTTTCTGCCTAGCTGGGAGAAGAGTGCGCGCGAAGGTTGCTGCTGAAAGAGAAGGAGAGGAGGAGTTAGCAACACCACCACTGGCCTAGGCATGATGAGAGGATGCAACCACAAATCCGGGCAGACGAGATGTAGAGGAAAGAAGGAAAGTGAGTGTGACACAGTACAATGCAACGTAGTGCTCATCGAGCTAGTGGCGCGGAAGGAGGCTGTAGAGTGGTGGACTGCTGCGGCTCAGGAGAATAGAACCGCCACCCACCCTGCGACTGCCACAGTGAGGCACAAGGCTCCTGTAACCGTGGCCCAGGCAACTGCAGCTGAAGCTGATGCAACAAGAATGCCCGTGGAGACGTGTGGTGTGATGTTGCGGGGAGCGCCGGAAGGAGTCGGCACTTCTCCGGCGGTAGATGCGCGGATGGATCCAACAGCACTAGATGTGACGTCTGTTGTAGTGGAAGCTGCTGTGGCCACAAAGGCTGTTGTTGTGGGGACAGAGGCTACTATTGTTGTGACATGTGTGGCAATGTTTGTAGCAGCTGCTGCAAGCAGGGTGAGAGATGTTGTAGCGTGAGCGTAAGCCTCAACTGCACGGCCAATTGCAGTCTGTGTCGAGGCACGGCAGGCTTTGAAAGTGGCGGCAAAGGTGGCGGCAGCACCAACAGCTGCATCAAGGATCACACCAGCCAGTCCAGTGGAGTCGGTGTGGACGGGTAGGACAGGTATCACACCATGCACCTCAGGTGCCGTCGATGTCTCGATGGACCCAGTTGCCGTAGGAGGTGGGGTAGGAGTAGGAGCAGCTACAAGGTCAGTCGGCTGAGAGCCGTGAGGTGGTTGCATTCTTGGAGATAGAGGTGGTGATGGTGGAAGATCATCCGGTGTGTAGACTTGGCGGTCTATCTCCTCCTGTTTGCGCTCAGCTGCTACATCAACGTCCCCTTGCTAGTAAGTGTTATCTAACATGCGCACCCATAGCGGAGTTTCGTCATCAGTGGGTGGATCAAGAACGCGTTGGTCCTCCCACTCACGGTGAGTGTACCAAGCTATTGTGTGCGGGGAGTCTAGCTCCTCTTCCGGCGCACCGTCAGGAGGTGGAGAATCTAGTGTGAAAGGATTAGGGCTGTTGGTGCAGCCAGGAAAGGTATCTATGCACTTAGGGTACCTTACTGAGCCCCAGAGCTCTTCTACGTGAGAGCAGCGTGATGCGGAGGTGAGGGAATGAGTTCAGCCCAGTGATAGAGAGTGCTATTGTGAAAGGCATGCAAGAGAAGCCGACAGGTGCAGATGAGAGTGATGTCCACGCCGAAGTGCTTGGATGAAGGGAACGTACCTCTGCCCGAAGGCAAGGGCAGTAACAAAGAGCCGCAAGGTGTAGGCCGAGAACGCCGATGGGATCGCTGCTGTGGAGATGTGGCAGCGGAGGCACTGGTGGTGTTGTTGTATTTGTAGCAATGTCCAAAGATAACTGCTGTGGATGGCGGTGACTGTGGCAAGAGTGCCACGTTCCGAAGAGTGTACTGCAGTGTGAAAACCGCAAACTCGCGCCAAGAGCCTGGGCACTAGTGGACAGACGATGAGGCGCGGTGAGCCCGAAAGTGGTGGGCAGCACGGGTGGCAAGAGAAGTACCACACGTAGGAAAGAAGATGGGTAGCGCGAAGAGGCGACAAGCCCGATGAAGGTAGGCGGCGCTAGAAGACTGCTTGGTTGCCGAGGAGATCCCGGCGTCTCATAGTTCCAGGATTGACGAGTTGCAAGGGACGACCCCTGCTGCTCTGATACCAGTAGTTGCTAGGTAATTTCCTAGATAAGCAAAGTGAGACATGGCAGGTGAGAGCAACGGTGTGCAAGACACGCCATGGATGCGGTCAATACTTGCCTTGGAACTTGCACTCAAAATCAAGACAAGAGAGAGTGAGGGGGAGCGAGCGAGCTAAGCACCGGTGAACACGCACCCACACCGAGCATCATGCTCGGGTGGGCGAGTGCCGCCACCCGGGGGTCGAGCCCGACCTCTCGGAATAAACCGAGGACGGCTACTCACCAGTGCACGACCAAAACCGGCTCAGTGGCCCCCTAAGGATCAACACCCGGGAAATATGCAGCTCCCCCAAAACACTCAAGGCAAGAGAAACATGATGCAGGGCACGACAGTGAGAATGTACGAGCCCTAGCATCTACCGCATCACAGAATCATAGAAAGTCATGCAATGGCCATGTATGTGCCAAAGGGCACTCCTAGGTCCAGCAGCAGCTTGATGACGCTAGGTGCTCCCGTCAAGCTGGGCACACATGTCGCTTCCCCAGGTAAGGTCATTGTCATTTAATCTATACATGTGTGTGCAGAGTGTAGGAGGCAAGAGGGCATAGAGTTGTGAGTAGCCAACGAACTTCAGCAGAGAAAATCCCTCACGCCAGAAAATAGTGCATGTTCCTGATTGGCTATTAGACCAAGTAACAGACCTAGGTTAGTGGGGGAGAGGTCTCATAGCAAGCTTCGTTGTTGCTATCAACTCAGTCATTACTTCTAACTACAGTTCTGACGCTAAATTTCAAGTGAGAGTTTTCCATTTCAGAACTAAGCAGTCATAGTTGCTCACGCCCTAAGTCTGGGCGCAGCAGGCCAAACACTTTAAGAGTCAGGCGGCAGAAAATACGTTTGTCTAGTCTAGCGCAACATCATGTCTAGCTCACACAGGATTGCTAGTGACGATGGCTGAGAGATTGGGCAGATTGAAGGGCATGATAATCAATCTGCACTAAACGTATTGTACGCTTGTTGACATGTTGCAGCGAGCACTCTAGCTGGAGCGGGAGTGCAGTTGGTCAGGCTCAACCTTAATGATTGCGTGAAGACCCCACGGAAAGCCATCCAGGCGAGATGGCCTTGCCAATTCTCTCGCTTGGCACTCACGCGTTTCACTTGAGTGTTTCATTGCCAAATCATTGACATCATTCTCGATCCATGACGTGTAAATTGCTCTCGCATGAACATGGTGTCATGTGAGATCAGGGACGTTCGAGGGGATGAGGAAAACTGGAATAAATGAAAGGAGATGTGCAGGTGTGTGAGGCCGATTGCCATGTTCCCACGCATGCTAATGTGGTACATCCATGTACCATTGACTAGCTTCCCACACAAAATAGCGTGGGTGTATGATGTGCTGGTAGAGCTTCACCACTAGTTGAGAAGAAGTTGCACATTCAATTTCCAGATGTTGAGGGTATGTTCTCTTAAGAGTCGCATGGATTGTCACGGTTGCGCACCCATGCGTCGGCCTGACGAGTTGTCCGGATTGCGCTAGACTAATCAGATGGATACGTGAATGAGGACGACTGGAGGGAGTCCGACACGTCCAAGCTGTCGTCGTCCACGATCGCATAGACTTGCCTCGCTGGGCTGCAAAACGTGTGCATGTGCGGTCCAAACGCATAGATGCCCGCAAACGTGCCCATGTGATACCAAGAGAACATACCCTCAAACTCATAAAGTAGATCCCATATGCCTCGTCTCTTTTGGTTTTTTTTCTGTCATTCTAGAAAGGACGGTACCAAGCATCCAGACATGCATACCAATGCGGTGGCTGTCATAGCTGATGGCCGCAATCGAACCATCGTCTGGTTCGTTGCAGCCCACCATGATAACGCAGATAACCCAACGCTACCTCGCTTCAAACGCCTATTTGCAAGCCACTGTAAGAGGGACGAGGCCATTGCAGTGGGAGCGAGCAACGATGCTCGAGCGCTATGAGAGGCGGGTGCCTCTGCAACAAGGGAAGCTTCCCCTATGATTCAAACCAAATCAGTACCACAACAGCAGCAACATCTGGGGCCACGAGTAACAAGAGGGATAACGCTGGCAAGAAGCGGGCCATGGAGGAGGAGGTGGTGGAGGAGGAGGTGGAGGAGGAAGAGGAGGAGGATGATGATGATGATGATCATGATGATGATGATGATCATCATGATGATCATGATGATGATGATGATGATGATGATGATGATGATCATCATCATCATCATCATCATCATCATCATCATCATCATCATCATCATCATCATCATCATCATCATCATCATGTTGATGACCATGATGATGATGATCATGAAGATGATGATGATGAGGAGGAGGAGGAGGAGGGGGTGGG
>SZWC01006874.1:26903-46510 GCA_023375785.1 Penium margaritaceum | reverse complement strand
CAACCACCACGAGAGATTATCCATTACAACGGTTTTGTAAACAGGATCCGGATGGGATACTGTGTGGATTCTTGGTTTCAAGACTCTCGAAATCTGGACAAGTATGGCTTGGTGGAGGCCGCAGGAATCTTCTGGCACGGAGAACAAGTTGTTGTGCCAAACTCGGGAGACCTTCGAGCAAAGGTTATCTCCCAGTTCCACGACCCGCCGGTCGCAGGTCACGTGGGACCCCGAAAGACCGGACAGGCACTCTCGGACCACTATTGGTGGCCAGGGTGGAGTGTCGATGTCCGTAAGTATTGCATGACATGCGACCCATGTCTTCGGAATAAGGCTAGTAACAAGAAGCCTGCTGGACTCCTACAGCAGCTTCCCATTCCTGGGACTCCATGGGAGTGCGTCAGCATGGACTTCATTACTGGTCTTCCGGACACGGCCCGTGGCCACGATGCAATACTAGTGGTTGTGGATCTTTTGACGAAGATGACACATTTCATTCCTACAACCACTGACGTCAACGCAGAGGAGACCGCTCGTCTCTTCTTTGAGGGTGTCGTAAAGTACCACGGCTTGCCGTTGCGCGTTATCTCCGATCGAGATCGAAAATTTTCTAGTAAGTTATGGCAAAAGATGCACGAGTACTTCAGCAGTGAGTCGCAAATGTCGACAGCGTTTCACCCTCAAACGAATGGACAAACAGNGTTGCAGGAGGCGAAGGGTCACCTTCAAGCAGCTCGGCAGCGACAAAAGGCATATGCCGACAAAGGTCGCCGGGAGGTGTCGTTTGACATCGGTGACAAAGTGCTGCTTAGCACTAAAAACCTTCGGTTGAAGTCGCCAGGGGCAAGAAAACTTCTACCGAAGTGGATTGGGCCGTTTCCCATTGTAGCACGCATCGGGCCAGTGGCATACCGATTGCTACTTCCGCCGAGTATGAAGATACATGACGTGTTTCATGTGAGCTTGCTGGCTCCATACACGGCAGGAGGAACCGTTCAGCCACCGCCAGCTGTCCTGGCTGCCGACGGCCAATACGAGGTCCTTCGCCTACTCCAACACCGAGAGCGTACTCTTCGGTCGCGCGTTGTCAGGGAGTAACTTGTCCATTGGGCCGGTTGTGGACCTGAACACAATTCATGGGAGCCCGAATCTCGGTTGCCCACAGGGGTGGTCAACAAGTACTGGAGCGAGCTTGCAGCTCGCACAGATCGACGCGTGGCAGGAGGTACCACCTGAACGCGGAAAAGTGAACAACATTCCCACAGGGCAGCATTCATGGACAACGACCATAGGAGGTTGGGGACGCCCAACATGGTTGTCGCGCGGACGCTCCAGCCTAAAGGGGGGAGGCCGCTAGCCGTGCTGACCTACAAGCTGCAGCTTAGGTCNCCCCCCTCGCCCTCCTTGCAAACGTGCAAGAGAGGACGAGGGATAGGGGGAGCGATGGTGAGGACAAAAAGCCTGGCGCGAAATCGCCAGCGTGCCTCGCACGCGACGATTTCGCGCCAGAACGACAAAATGAAACTCGAAGTTCGTTTATGACGAACTTCGACGTAAAACAAACGGAATAACTCGTGCGAACACACGAGTTCGAGGTAAAAACCCCCGGTTTGGGTCCCAAAACCAGGGGTTTGGTTAAAAACGGAAATGGGCCTCCGGAGACTCGAAATATTCGAGTCTCCCTGCTCTGGGTCGTTGATGACGATTGCCCCTCAGTCTCGCGAAGGGGGTAAACCCCTGACGCGGACTGAGAACGCCATTCTGCGAACTCCGACGACGACTTCAGAGCAGGAGCTGGAGACACGGCCCGTTACAATCGCGATTCCGCTCAACATTCATGCCACGTATGGTAAAATGTCAAGGCTCGGAAATCTACCCAAGTGAAATTCGAAGGCGTTGGTTTTATTGGAATTTATATTAAATTTTAATTATGGGTTTCTGAAAAATAGGAAGATAATGGTTGTTCGTAACTAGGATGATAACAACTCAGGGCAAGGACGACATAAGAAGTAACGTTCATCCTAAAGTTACCTGTAGGAGAAACTATACATCGTCTCAAATTTTATGGGAGATTTTGATTTTTGGGAAAATTGAACTGGAGAGGACACATTTCACAACAAATGGGTGGAGGTGCAATGGAGAATTCATTAATTTGTAGCAAACTTCTAGCTTACGCATGCAGTGGTTGCTCGGAGAGGCAACTTTGAGAGTAATCTGGATTCACTATCTAATACACCGGCCTAGTAACATTGCCCCTGATGAATTTTTCTTTCTTTACAAAATTACCCTCAAGCGAGATATTTTGTGAGTAATACCAATATGAGGCGTCCAAGTTGACTTACCATATGTAATTATGATAGCACACCGGATAGATAAAAACATAGTTCTTGGATGCGGGAACCCAATGACTGGTGACATCAAAGTCATAGTCCTTGTCATGCAGGGGGGAAGGCCTAGTTGACAAGGACCTCCAACCCAATAGAGTTCGACACCATCGACAAGCAAGCACGACTACTATGCCGGACTTCCTCAAAAGTAGAGCACACCAAATGCAGCTGTTGGAAATGGAAAATATTTATCCAAATGGGTAGTAGGTCACAAAACAGGAGGAATGAGGCAGCTGCTTTGAGTAAGAGTATGATGCAAAAATCTCGTGTGATTGGAAACTTTTACGTTGAAAAGTCGCTCATCCAAACAGCCAACAATGACGTAGGAGAGGGCTCCCAATGTCATAATTTTTTTTCATGGTGTAAAAATATAAGTGCAACTGACGGTATGGAAACTCCAAAGGTCATTGCATGTTCTATTGAATGAGGAGCTTCTCAAAATTAGTTTTTCTGAATGTGAAGGTTTGGAATATGTGCTTGACGGTATGGAAGGTTTCGAAGAACGCATGGGGTGTTTGAAGTGAAAACATTCACTAGAGGACTACAGATCCGTTGACTTTGTGAAATACTATGACTGTAAATATGTAAAAATTCCAAGGACTTGCCTTGTGAGTGACCACAAATAATCTTCAAGCAGAGTTCCTTGTACCATCATATCCCGCAAGTGGACTGGTCCAACATAGCAGTGTACATCAACATTTATGGAAGAAGGCACGACCTACCTTTGATCTAAACATCCACAACACATCGGTGACTGCGGTTAGCTATAGAGGATGAATAGATAGGGGAAGTTACAGTGGCCATAACCCAATACGCAAATCTGACAATTTTGGATGTGGCTATAGTGCGCCTGCAATGAAGAGCTCACTTGTTGCTAGTCCACATGGAACCAAGGGACAAGAGCAAGGTCACAACAGCACAGCCGAAAAAGCCAACACCCTAATAAAATCGACATCTTCCCAGTACGTGGCCATTTCAAAACAATTTTCATCTATTTCTGTGGGTTTTAAGGGGTTCTACCTATCACATTGCCCCAAAACTTCCTCTACAATGCAATGACAATCATGCGATTGATTTGAATCAATGCAACAAACTGATTGTAGAAGGGGCTTATTGGATGAGTGACCACAAACTGGCCAATGTAAAACGAAACTAGATAAGATGCTTGGTATGTGGTTTATCAGACCATCCGTGTCCCCCTATGCTAAACAGGTGGCTTTCGTGAAAAAGGACAGGCAAAATGCTGATATGAATGGATTATAGAAAGTTTAACAAAAGCACCACCATGAACCACTGCCTGATTTTTTGAGTAGATGGAATATTGTTACCAACTTCGAGGAACAGAAATTTCTACCAAAATGTAATAATAGAATGGTTGATAAGGACGTAAAGAAAACATCCCACACCCACTACAAACACTTTGAATTTGTGGTTACACACTTCTGATGCACAAATGTCCCAATGAAATATGTGTTGGGCACGGAAAAACATCTTTTACCATCCCTTGATTATTGTTTGTCACATAATTCGGTAGAATTTTGGTATACTCGTTAGCAAGTTTGTGGACATCTCAAAATTTTCATTGATATCTAACAAAGGGATAAGCGGCCCTCCTCCCGGCTGAACTAGGAAACAAAATAATTTTGAATTATTTTGGGACTGGTCCTTAACTCAGTCACGGCTCCCTCGGGACAAGGTCCATAATTTGGACGGGTGCCGTTGAAAATAGACGGACAAGTTCACATCTGGCATTTTCTGATTTTAACCGGTCCAGACATCAAAGCGTGCACGTTGCTCTTTGTATGTCCATAGGGAGACCTCGAAGTAGCAACACCGTTTGTCCAATGATATGGGCGACAGAAGAGAACCATTGATTCCGCTGTCGTTCGAGCTTGGACATATGAACTCAGGCAAAGAAACAATGTAATAAGCAAAATGGAGGAGTTGGCCAATGCAGGGTTTCGATTTATGAGGGTGATTCACATTGAGGGGCACTTGGGACAGGCCTGTACCCTACTGAACTTCGATTTCGTTATCAAATAATTATTGGAGGAGACTAAATCAAGAATACAGTTACAAGAAGGAATTTGTTCGTGCTAAAATGAATACGTTTTAATATTTGTTTTCAGTTCAGTTTGTGATGTTGGCTCGGAGAAGTACGAATCCTCATGTTTTAGGCCATTTTTGAGTGGGATTCAGGGCCATATGAGTGTAAAAAACGAAAATTTGACAACACCATGGTGTAACTTCGTTCTTTTAAAGTACAAAAAAATAGATATTTTAAAAAACGAACCCTGATTACAGGTCATAAATTATTGAAACTGACAAATTCTTAGTTCAGTATGGTAATTCAAGCCTAGTTGGTTGAAACAAGGCAAAACTTAACTACCTCCAAAAGGTTTTGAATTCAGCCTTAAGTACGGTATGGAAAAAATCTCAAATTTCATATTTGGTCATGGTTTGACAAAATGATCGGGCCATATCATCTATAGCAGGCAGATCGTCATGGACCCTATTAAAGTATAGGTAGTCAATGCTTGGGTAATGCCCACCAAGGTTAATAAAATATGATTATTTCTGGGTTTCTACAACTTCCTTGCATTTATTTGTACAGGATTACTTGGCAGTGTTAGCATCTCTCTTTGATCTCAGTTTCAAAATCACAAAGTGGAGTTGGAGAGATAGAACAAAGAATCATTCAAAATTTTTATAAATGCTTTGATCTTGGAGCTAGTCCTGGATTTAGAAGATCCAACAGTTGACTACATCGCGACCACCAATGCTATCTATCAAAGGATTGAAGCCGCTCTCCTCGATAGTAACGTTGGTGGAGAACAACCGATTGTGTATATGCCATGTTACGTGAACTGGAGTTTAACTACGTGGTGCACAAGAAAAACATGTTCGCAGTCGGGCATACTTTGAAGATGTGGTAATGCTATGGAGGATGTGTCGTCTACACAAATTACCATGCAGTTTAGTGCCTGAATGTTGAGCTCAATTCAAGTCATCGACAAACTTGAAGGATGGAGTCCCTTGAGTCTAGCTTTGACTACAACAACAAATGGAGTTCCCAGAAAATAAAATATAGTGGATGTCCGTGGGTTGTGAACATGAAGACCAAAAGAAACCCGTGACGAGATCTTATGGCTAAGATCACAACGTTAGTTGCCGAACGAAACCTGTACCCGTTGAGATGATCGGCAAAGGATTACGAGAAGTCTAGTGGGTATGAAAAAACCAAAATCTGGTTGCATGATCCATGCGGGCAACAATGATTCACTCGCCAGGGACTTGTACTCCCTTTTGACAAACTACGGTGTACGCTATTAGAAGAGTGTCACAACAATGGTCCATGTGGACATTTTGGCAAGGAAAAGATGTTGAAGAAAACTTATGAAGTACTCCTGGTGGAACAAGATGCAAAGAGAAGCTAGAATATATTGCAAGATGTGCAACGTGTGTCAATGTCATACTTCAAAGCACATCAAATCCTGAGGTTTGCTCTGATAGTTACAGGTACCCAAAGAACCATATTTGGATACATCCATGGACGTCACTTCAAGTTTCCCAATCACATTGGAGGGGTTATATGTAATCCTCATGGTTGTTAAGTGATCATTGCATCTACCACACTTCATCCCAATGACGCTCATAGTCATCATTGAGGGAAAAATATGGTTGTTCCATAACAACACAGACCAACCATAAGATGTCCCCTCCTCTGTCACAAGCAAAGAGGATGGGATGTTCAACAAAACATTCTGGTGGGAAATGATGACCTATTGTGGGAGCCAGATATAGCTACCAGTGGACTTCCATCCACATATTGATGGAAAGACTTAATGCATTGATCAGTCGCTTAAAGAACTGCTCTAAATGTAATGCAAGCCTCATGGCACTTTCAGTGCAGTCAATTTACCAAATGCCAGGCTGGAATACAACCATGCAACCTACATTTCCATTATAATAATGCTGAGCAACACGCCAAGAGTCAACACCAAAAAAAAGGATTCAAAATAGTTTTTGACGAGATTTTCTAGACGCTTGTGAAAACTCAAGGGGTGATGAAGCAAGCAGCTGACAAGCACAAGACAAAAACCAAGTTCCATGATTGTGATTGCATCATAATTTTCTTGATGGAAGCCAGACTATGCTGAAATGACTACTCAAAGATTAAACCTAAGTTGTTGGGGTTAGTTGTGATTGAAGAGGTTCAGAAACCTATCATCGCAACCTTGTGCTTCCTTGAAGGTATGGATATCCCATCCCTAGTGCTCCAAATCAAATAACTTAAGCTCTACCAAGCTCTAAATGAGCACAACAAAAAAGATGTGCCCCCACCACCACTTGTGGAAGTGGAGAAGAGCACATAGTATGCAGCCATAGATAATCTTGTACATAACCAACGATGAAAGAACAAAGTGTCTCAAAAAGTGGTATGGCTATAATTCTTTGCATCACTGTTGTGAGTCCTATGACAAAGTACGGGACACTGATCACGAGAATAATTGTTGTTTTATTTAGCATCAATGTATTTATTGCAAGGCATCGAGACATTGTGGCTTAGAAGGGGATGTGTTATGTCCTTGATGCACACACATCCTCAAAAATCTACGCATAGCCATTTTCCCCGTCAAATTCTTGGCAATAACACATTCACCTCTAGAGTTGTACAGCATTCAGCCGAGGGAATCTTGGCCTATTTCTCCAACCTCCATTATTTTCTTCCAGATGATTGTGACACGTTTCATCACTTACCAAAAATTTCAAAGGATCTATCATGAACCATGTCAATATTTTCAGACTATTTGGTTGACTTCTTGATGGCATTGAAATTTCACTGAGATGTGCATTAATACTATAAAAACTTCCTATCTTCTTGGTAGAGTATCTCAATCCAGACTCTCAAAACGTGGTGACGTACGTGTCACTCAACTTGAGCACCCAAGATCCCCAGTATGCCTCATTCTTGTTTTGTTATTTTAGACATGTGCTTGGCAGTTCCAAGACTTCCCATTGAAGTATCAACTAAGAATTTGCCGTGTGTCCCTATTCCTCAAATTTTCCTTTCCACCTCTCAACCATCCATGTTGTAACCTTTATTTTTGACAAAATATTAGCGGAAATATGGTTATATGGGTTTTTTTCAAGCGTATAGATGAAACATGAACACCCTAGATTTTGAGTTAGGAACTAAGAGGAACCTTTATCCTCGATTAGCCGGTGCATGCTTTGGGAGGTTCTTCATTGGGTGGTACTCCCCCCTCTAAAAATACCTTTGCATATCTGGGCCATTGCCCTTTTGCTTGTAATAGTCCTCTTTCCCTAGTCCTCTTTTTATTTTAGTGAGGATGAGAACCAGGAAAAGGACAGAAACAATGAAGAGGATAAGGATGATGAAAAGGACAAGCACGAGGACCATGACTAGGATGAGGATTAGGGGAAACTTTGGCCTCGATAACTAAAGGACATGGATTCCCAAGTCAAGACTGGGTACAAAAAAGTGCAAGATTGATTCATACTTGGCACGCAACCACTTGAGCCATCTAATGAAACTTGGGTGAATTTCTTGAACATGTGTCCGTTCCATGTCGAAAGCCTATCTAAGGCAGCTCGGTTTTTTTTTTCTCTAGATCAGAATCTCTCTAGCTAAGACGGCAGTTTTTGTGTGTTTGACTCAGGCCAAATGTGCCCTAGGATGGAAAAGAAGAAAATCACGAAGAAAAGGATGATAAAGTGAAAGCAGTGAGACAAGGGGAAGAGGACAACCACATTTAGGGAAAGAGGACGTCCGTATTCTTGCACATGTCATCCCTTCACCACCATCTCCCACTACTCAACCGTTTCCTTTTCGAAGCACTTTTCTTCTGGTCACACCGAAGCTTCAAATGCAAGCAGCACATACAAACATACTGTTACAACAGGGTTAGTACAATTAAATGTTTTGCAATAGTCTTGTCCCTTGCATACACCACACTTTTACTATTCAACACATACCACATGCTAACATCTTTTAAACACTCTAATCTATAACCTATTTTATTGCAAGTTATAGATGTATTGCTCTTTCCAATTCAATGTAAAAGGTCATAAATTACCAATATGATGGTTTTTTTCAAGGAGATAAACTTTTGGAAATGATGGAAAACTAATTAATCACACTTAAATTTTTGCATGCTGATGTTTCTTCTAGTTCAAATGCTTGACAAATTTGACTTCCCTTTCAGGAAGTGATGCATTTTTGTTCATGCATATTTACATGTTCCTCTAAAACGGTAACAATTTTGCATGCCCTGCCAAGAAATTGAATTCTTTGCGTCCCCCTACAAAACATTTAAAATTGTTATGTCCCCCCTTAGATTGTTGAAGTTTTGGCATACCTCTTCACAAAATTGACAAGCCAAGTTCCCTTTCAACAATACTAAAAGCTCATTCTCATCTTATTTGTATGGATGTCGTTGTCATCCGGTGGAAACAAGAAGGCTCCCCATCACTACATCCAATAATGAGTCCATCCAACGATGAGGACAGTCAATCTCATTGACTGTCTTTGATATCTATGAACAAATTTATCACAATTCTATGTCATCAATATTTTTCCTTTGTGGAGAATATCCGAGGAGTTCCAACGCATACACATGACAATTGTTCCACTGTCAATAGCATCTTTATCACCGTCCACGTTTTGAAGACTAAGCATCCAAATGACAATCAAACCTAGCTAGATCTTGAGGAAACAAATTTTCCACTATTTTTTCGAAGAACGCACACAAGAATTTCAACTTCCTAGTGAGGTGCGCAAAATATCAAGGTTTTGGTCGGACATGCAAAAGTGTCAACCTTCTAGCGGGACACAGAAATGTCAACTTGCTACAAGGGTATACATGATTTTCATTTGTTTGGAGGGGCACGCAAGAATCACTTTCTGGAAGGTCACTTAATAATATCAACTTATTTGTGGTTGCACCATGTCATCACATAGTCCATCAATACAAAGTTATGCAACTTCCATCTACGTTCCTGGTTTATCTCACCATAAAATGTCAAAAAGGAAATTATGCTATGAACTGAATGATTGGCACATCCAAATATCATTTAACAAAACATGACGTCAACTTTGGATTTCCATGTTTTACTGCTCACTTGCAGTTCCTGTTGCCAACCTTGGCTACTTTGTGCTCTTTGTGAAAAAAAGAAATAGCATGTTTTTTTAAAGGATACACAAAATGTATCATTTGAGACAAGAAGAACATTTGTTGTATGTTTTATCAACAAAACATATCACACCCTTTCACATATCACATATCACACCTTTTCAAGTACATAGAATTATCAATCTTTTTAAAATTACAGTGGAAAACATTCATCACATTCATGTGGAATTCATGTCTCACTCTTTTTTTAAGGTCACGTTGAAATCAATAGTTTAGAAATATGTCACGACTGAGACCAGATGAAAGATGGTCGTCCATATGGGAGCGAGAACTAGCAGGTTCCCCTTCAACGTATCGGGAATCGTGAATCACCCCCTGAACAACCACAAACCCCTCTATAAAATGTATTGTGAGTTTTTGGGCAAAAAGTGATGCCAGAATATCGATGCTACATGTCATACGACTTCTACATACTGATTTTTAACAAACCAGAGGAGTATATCATTTTGTTTTCCAAACCTTAAGCTTTTGTCTGAGGTCGATGTTATGTCCGAGACATACAAGATTCAGTGAACTCCGTTGGTGAGAATTTTTGTCCTTATTTTTCTGGCCCACAATGCGTCAACCTCAAGACTTGCATGCCGATTTGCTGAGGACATTTTGGCCACCTGGCCTAACCTCTAGTGTTCCATTTTCAAAGGTTATGACGACTTTGACCACTTTCCAGAATGGTTGAGAGAAGCATCGCAAATTGAATCAATGTTTTAGTACTTTTTTTTGTTGAATTCTTGATGGATCTAGACTTTCATGAAACCACGCCTTGATATTTCACAACCCCCTGGCTTCTCATCAGACGTTCTTGGAGTGACCAAAGATCCAACATATGCCTCAATATGATTATTGTCAGTGTATATATGCACTCGTCATTGAACTAAACTTACTAGTTAATACAAGTTATCCAATTTTCCCAATACCTCAAATTGTCTAGTGCCTCACACCTCATCCTCTGAGCCACCCATGTTTTTCTCGATGTAACACTTAGCGTGAGAACACAATGGCACTAGAGGGACATTCGACCCACTAACTACAAGACAACAACCTTGCACATGTCCTTGGCAGGTATCAACTATTCAAAATTTTGTAGACCTCCCGATGACAATGGTGAAGGGAGCAAGCTCACCCGGCCGCGAGTCGTAGTCATCAACAAAGACGTCGGTGATGGAAGATAAGAAGCATGTAAAGAACAATGCTTGCTACGAAGACCAGACCGTAGTCACAACTTTTGAGGTAAATGGAATGACATTGAATATCAGAACAGTTTGCACGGTGGCAGACCCCCTTGGATCGACGAACCATCTTTCCTCTCCGCTGCCTACCAGGCCGATATGTGGCACAATGGGAGGCATTGGCTGACAGGGTTGCATCAACAAAGACATAAACTATAATCTCTTTGGAACCAAGAGCCTCAATGCCCACATGCTTCACCAGCCCAATGCCACAATAGAGAATCTATCAAAATTTTCATGCTTGAGAAGTAATGCTCGCCAAGATAAGTCTTTAAATCTTGAATGAACCTCAATTTTGACCAACGCTCCCTGAATGTTTGATCTTGTGAATTCAAAAGGACCAATGGCGAGGATGTGCCTAATAGGTTTCAAGGTGTACTTCACTGTTGTTGGCATGGAAAAAAAGAAGAAAGTTGACCTGGCAGCCTCACTTTTACGTGGCACGGCTTTGAGTTGGTGGTTTGATCTAAAGGCCATGGAACAACAGTATGAGACCGACAGAGCTTGATATATGGCTCAATTGACTGCTCTCACATCGTTGACTTAAGCCATTCTACCCCTCAATCAGATCAGTCCAATGTGTCATGGCTCTTGGAATCCATAGGAGAAGTAGAATGACTCCATACACACCACCTTTGCCGGCTTTGGAAAAAGAAACAATAGGTCTAGCGCACACTACTGGCTTTGGGACCCACTTCAGTAGTGCATTGTAGGAAAGTACATGTGGAATTTTCACAAAATCATCAGTGAAAGCAACCTCGCCTCATAAATTTTCTATTCGTACTTAAATTCTGGCCTCAAGCAAGATGTTTATGAGCAGTGATCAATTTTAGCATCTATGATGACCTTCCGCGAATGGTTGTAGTAGCCGATTGCATTGACAACACCGACTACAATGTTCGAATGAAATAATCAAACATTTGGCGACCCCAAAGCCACAACCCTTATCGCGGTGGAGGGAAGACATAACTGAAAGAAACCTCCCCCTTGACAAAGATTGACGCCATCGATCAATGCAATCAAGGACTCTACTATACTAGGAGAAATCCAAGGCACATGTTGCACAATCATAAAACTGGTAACAACGGGTCAAACAAGGGGAGAGTCACAGAGGTAAAATAGAGAGTGGGGAATGAAAAAGGACTGGAGTGGACAGTGGAACTCCTGTCCAATTGGAAAAGATCTGTGCCGAATAATCACCCATCCGAGCTGCTCACATCGTCACTGTTGAGGGTACCTCAAATTGTAAGGTTTCTTGAGGGATACAAGGACAACAAACTGCAATACTAGGACAAGTACAACCGAGGGCTTGTAGAATGTGAAAAAAATACCAGTACCATTGGAAAGAGGAGCTTCTCACAACTTTCTAAGCAGCAGAGGTATGGTTAATCATCCCCCTTTTATACACTATATAATTAGTGTATAAGACATGCATTTTGGTAGTTTATTTGTAATTGTTTTGGGACGTAGTCATCTTCCGTTCACATGAATAACCGTGTAGGTTCTACCTTTCCCATGAAGCCTTGGATGAATCAAATTTACCGTGAAGAAAAACCATAAGACATACAGTATGTTTCCCTTAGTAGACTGACTATTGTCCATGAAGTTGATGTATATTTATTCGTAGATGCCGGGAGCGGTCTTGTGTCATTCCAACCTATTATCGACATAATCGTTGCTATCGAGAATGTTTTGTCATATGTTCCGAACATTTGCTTTGGATCCCTCCCTACCGGAGTCGACCCCTCCCCCCCATCCCCCTAAAGCTAAACGTGCATTCGGTCTTTGTAGCGGGGCGTGTATCACGATGAGCCTCGATTTTTTTCACTAGTGTATTGTACACTAGTGTAAATTTTGACATGTCCATTGAATGCACTAGACCGATAAATTTTTAGTATTGGGGGGGTCGGGGGTCCAGAGTCAGTGCTCGATCTCCCCCTCCTCCAAAGGCGAGAGTGTTTTGGTACACTGTAGCTCATCATTTTATTTGTTTCGTGCAATAGAAAGAAACAAAAGTACATTTATGTATTCGAGGCCAACAGTCCATGTACGCACTTGCATTGTTGATCTTCAACAATGGATGGTGCCAATGTAGCTCTTAAGTTATCATATGGAGAGAACGTATGATGAGATGGTCACCAATTAGTCGCGAGGTATGTTCCGAGCAATTTTCATAACTCTCATGTTATCGGATGCCACCTCTCCCCCCCGGAAGGTACCAAGTGTATGGGGGCAGTGTAGCGGGGCGTGTATCACGCTGACCATTGTATTTCTTCATTAGTGTATTATACAATAGTGCACGTTTTTACAAGTCCATCAGATACACTCACCCAATACACTTTTACTATTAGGGGAAGGGTCAGATCCGTTGCTCAATCTGTACCCCCCTCCAAAAGGCTAGAGTGTATTAGAAGAGTGTAGCTGGTTAGTGCATCTTTGTTCATGCAATTGACAAGAAATGTATACACTTGTGCATTCAACGTCCATTGCTTATCGTCCAGCGCCGCAGATCCTCAGTAATCGACGATCGGCGGTATCATGTACATTAGTGTTTTTTTCCCGATCACGTAGACCAGATACACTGACCAGCTACACTTTGCTAATACACTTTACCATTGGGTGAGGGGGAGGGGAGGGGTCATCCGGAGTCCAAACTCCCCCCTAGATAGGTCAAGTCTATTAGTAAAGTGTATATGGTCAATGTGTGGTTTTTTTTTACAGTTGTAAAAGATATCCACTAGTGTATTTGCATTCAATGGTATCCGTACACACGACAAAACGGTCAGTACATAGTCGGTATCTCACACCCCCCCAATGACCGAATATAGTAGGATAGTGTATCAGGGTGTGTATTATACTAACCATGTATTTTGCTCACTAATGTAGTGTATATTATTGTATCTTCTTACATGTCTATCATGTATCTTTTTATACACACACCATATACAGTCGCCCAATACAATTTGATCGTTTGGAGGGGGGCTTGGTCTCTGGCTGACCCCTCCCAAAAGGTTAGAGTGTATAGGTGAATTGTATATGGTCAGTGTATTTGGTTCATGTGGTTGAAGCAAAAAGAAGCATAAATGTATTGGGGGATGATCGCTTATACAAACTAAAAAACCATGTATGTACGGGTATCTATGATCAAGATGTAACTAGAGAAGTTTGTAAACGGCAACAATGGACGATTTTCACATACTGACCGCCAACGTTTGACAATAGATGTTTTTGAAAGCAGACACTTTCGAGAGGATTTTGTGATAATGAAGCAAGATGACGTCGATCTGGTCACCACAACATCCCCTCCTCCCAAAAGTCATAGTGTATTTGAGCTGTAAACCGGGACGTGGATCGTACAACATCCAAGATAATATATTTGTTTATTCTTGCGACTGGATTGAATGTAGGGTCCCAAAGTCCCCCCATGATAGAAGGGAACCTGCTGGGCCCCACTACTGTGGGGCCGAGCAGGAGCCCGGGCAAGCAAAAAAATGAAGTCGAAATCCCTCGGATGTGACTTGGGGAAGATTCTTCTTCTTTCATCCTTTGGTTCAAGAAACTGGCACTGTTATGCCTTACATTTCTAACACATTTCATGTATAATTACAAATGTATGTCTTTTGCTATGATCTCTAAATGGGGTTGTAAAGCACTTAATCATAAACTTTATTAGATGTTTTATTTTGTTAGCAAACCTTCTAAACATTTATGTGTGTTCAAGCATTCAAATACATTTGTATTTCTGTGAACTGACATTCTAAATGATGTTGTGTTGCATTTTCCACGAAGGTACCATGAACCTTCTAAAGGCATGCATTTAGAATGTACAACAGTTTTGGAGGATTTGACACTCCTCGTGTAGGAGGTGGAAGGGGTTTTCTTCTAACAAAATATTGTGAGAGCTACCTCCATAGTGAATCACCGATCACCGGATAGACGTGAAGCCGGGCAAGAGAACGACGGTGAAGGGGATTGATTGAATGAGCGACCAAGAGCTGACCAGACTAAAAAGGCATGTGGACAAGATGCTAGGCGATGGATTTAGAAGACAATCCATGTCACCGTACGCGATAGCTATACAATTTGTGTAAATGAAAAACAGGGAGATGCAGATGTGTGTGGACTACAGAGTGTTGAACGGCGTCACCATCAAGAACCGCTACCCATTACTCCAATTAGGAAAAAAAATCTAAACGACTCCTCGGGGTACAAATATTCACCAAGATTGACCTACACAAAGAACATAATCAAATCCGCGTACATGATAATGATACATTGAGATGGCGTTCCGCACTAGATTCAGGTGCTTCATGTTCACGTTCATGCCGTTTGAACTCATGAACGACCCCATGACATTCATAGCAGCAGTGAGCAACATCCCTGCCCATACCTTAATGAATTCATCGCCGTACATCCCCGTGACATCCTGGTGTTCAACCGTATGCTAGAGAACAGTCGATATCTCCTAAACGTTCTAAAAAATTGCATGGAGAGAGATTTTATGGAAAAGTCTTCAAATGCAACTTTGGTCTCTCGTCTGTGGAGTTCTTGGACCACATAATCAGGTGCTGGACGGATCACCATGGGCGCAAAAAGGTGGAGGCAATCATTGATTGGCTGACGATGAATATTTTTTTAGGCCAGTTTTTTTTGGGATTGTACAATTAGTACCATTGATGTGTAAAGGACTATGCCAGGGTGTCCGTACCTCTATATGATATGACTCGTTTAACCACCTAATGAAGTTGGGGAGGCAGCAAAGAAGCAGTGTTTAATTCTTTGAGATATGCTCCGACCTCTGTGTTAGCTTTACAATTGGCAGATCCCACAATGGACTACATCATGGCCACCCATGTGTCCAATTGAGAAATTGGAGCCATTCTCCTCCAATACAATGATGGTGGAGAACAATGGGTCACGTACATGTCACAAACGTTATGCAGGCCGGAACTCAACTATGCACTACAAGAGAAGTAGATGCTCGTAGTTGTATATGCATTCAAAATGTGGCTGCACTACTTTGAATGCCGGCAATGCATCTCCTACATCGACCTTCATGAAACAAAACACCTCAAGACTAAGCTAAACATGATTCGTTGACAAACTCGATGGACGGGATTCGTAGAGTCCAACTTTGAGTATGATATAGAGTACATACCTGGAAGAACCAATTTGGCGGATGCTCTAAGTCGATAACCATAATTGACGGCCAAGTTCAACACACTACGCGTGGAATGAGACTCATACCTCACGAGGCTATTTGCAAATAGTTAGTAGGAGGTCACTGGGTAAGATAATGCCAAAATAAATTTAGATGACCCGTAATGGCTACAAAGATTCACTCGCTAGGTGGTTGTACCACCAAACAAGGAGTTGTGATGGATGCTATTGGAGGAGCACCACGGCACTGGTCCTAGTGGACATTTCGGAGAGGAGAAAGATGCTCAATAATCTAGCAAAGCATTGCTGGTGGGACAAGGTACAGAACGGCCTGGCAGTATTATGGAAAATGTGTGACACTTTTCAACAACAAAAACATTGACCCACAAGGCCACCAGAACTTAAGGGTGCACACCAAATCCCAGGTTCATGGGAGCATTTGAACTGTCACGAGGCCTCCGTCCCTGCCCTCTTGTTCTCCTCCAATGACAGGGGCCGATCAGGGTCTCTTGCTTTTAAATTGTCACATGTTATGTTAGCTCAAGGAATAATGGAAGGATTTGTAAATCCACGAGGGTTCTCGGATTTAGACTTCGATTTGTGAATCCAAGTCCAGGGGAAGATTTGGACCTGAGGATCCGTGTCCATCTTAAGATTTGCAAATCCGACCTGGTGTGCACCCTTACCAAGACTACTCCAACCTTTCCATGTTCCAACAGAGCCATGGATGAAAATAAGCATGGAATTTGTGACCGGATTGCTTGCCAATCCTAAAGGCTATGACGCCATCCTTGTGTTCGATATGTTTTAGAAAACGTTGCACTTCATCCGGACGATGACCACCGTCACCACAGAGGGAATGACAAAACTATTTCTAAACCAATGGTGTGCAAATACGTGCTACAGATCATTGTCAATGATTGAGATGTCTGCTTCACAGGCCGATTTTGGCACAAATTATTGATGCATTATGGTATTTGGATCCAGCTATTGACGACATTCCATCCCCAGTCCAACGGGTAGAACTAGCAGATCAATCAAATGCTCGAACATCTTCTCTGCACTTTATGTGAACTGCACGACATGGATTCAATTCCAAATCTGGCAACTACTCACCTCGCATAGGTCTCTACAACGTATACCAAAATGTGTAAAAATCCATTCCAAGTGGTTGACGCCTAACTTCCCACCACATTGGTAGGACTTCTAAGCTAGAGGCATATTTCCGCAGTCGACATCCATGGACGGGGTCTATCCAATGTTTGGGAGGAAATGCAAAAGGCCCTCGCAAAAGGCGCAAGTAGCCATGAAGCGAGGAGTAGACCGACATAGCACCGACGTCGTGTTCAGCGCTGGTGACCGAGTTCTCCTCAACTCGCGGAACATCAAATCCCGATGATTGGGCCCAATCATCGGGGTTTGAGCTTTACGAAGTCCTCTTTAGGTGGAGGAGGATACGGAGCACGTGATTGAAGACATCTCTAGACATTGACGCTATGGAAAAATGACCAAGTATCCGGTCGAGTGGCACGTCCATGACGGCGTGTAGAACATTTGGGAGCCGTACGGAACCCTATGATATGTCAATCATTTGATCGACCGCTACTCCGGTCGTTACTAACCTACACGTACCTACATGAAAAGACTTCGGAGCTGGGGGGGGGGACTGCTACGTCTAAGAAGTACACGAGCCCTTAAAATATAAGAGCGGGTATTTTTGTTCTTAGATTTGTGGCCCACGCCGCGTCGACCTCACGATTTTTACGCCGATCGCCTAGGGGCACTTTGGCCACCTGTCCCGACCTCCGGTGTTATGTTCTTGAAGGTTCTAACAACTTCGATCATATTCTAGAATGGTTGATAGAAGTATCACAACTGTATCGAAGTTTCGACCCTGTTTGGTCGACTTCTCGATGGCGTCAGACTCTTATAGATTCACGCCTCAATGTTCTTGAAACTCCCCAAGCGTCTTAGTGGAGTTTTGCGAAACTACTGCTTACTATGTGAAACCGTAGGCGTCTGTCGACTCGAGCGTGAAAGACCTAATATACGCCTCATTATGATTCTCCTCATTGTACAAATGCGCTCGAATTGTTTGACACTTGTCATTGAAGCACAATTACTACTTAATAGAGTTATCCAAGTGTCTTAATTCATATACTGGCTTGCACCTCACCCCGTGAACCATCCACGGTCTGCGTAGAGTAATAGTCGAGATGTAGATGGGGCTCCTTTTGGCAAAAGATGCATGAGATAGTGGGTTAACTTCTTAAAAGCGTGGGGCAATTATCATTATTCTCCATGGAAAGGGGTGAATGACGCTTCCGTCCCTTAAAAAAGCATGCTATTTGTGCAAGTTTTCCAAGAGTGGAGAATAACCAAGGTTACCGATGGTAAATTCAAACGAGCGAGATCAAATGGAAACTAAAAGTTGAGGTATTGAGTCATCAAATGAGAACTATCACGTGCAAGTGTTTGTGTTCGAAAAAGTCTTGGTTTTCCTATTCATTACAATAACAAACCAGAAAAACATACGGGTATTACATAACATTTTGTCGATTCATTGTATGCTTACACGAAACAAAAACGAAGAAGTAAACATTTGATGTGCCATTCTAGAATGTGACCTAAACGCATTCTGATGTTCTTGCATGACCCTAAAAAATTGACGTAGTCGCGTGCTCCTCCATAAACTTGACATTTTGTATGCCCTGCCCAGAAAATGACGGCACCCCTGTAAAACGTTGACACTTTTGATATCCCGCCGGGAGGTTGATATTTTTGCTTGCCCCTTTCCGATTCCCTGCTATGATTGCGTTTTCCTCCTAGATTTGAGCGTCGGCCACCAGCCCTCTATCTGAAACACGCGGTTGGCCAGGGGGGGAAAGGAATAGGAAGAGGAAGTGGAGGAAGAAGAAGAGGAAGAGTATAGGAAGCAGAGGCAGAAGAAGAGGAACAAAAGTTGGTGGGAGAGGAGAAAGAAGTGGAAGAGGTGGGGGAGGGAGAAGAGGAAAAGGTGGGAGAAGAGGAGGGAGGAGGATTTTCTACTGCACTTGGCTTTCCTGGAACAAAGCAAGCACCTGCTGGTGAAGGATAGAGGCAAACAAGCAACAAGAGGAGCAGCAGAGGAAAAAGAAAGCAGCGAAAGAAGCAGAAGAGAAAGAAAGCAGCGGAAGAAGCAGAGGAGAAAGAAAGCAGCGGAAGAAGCAGAGGAGAAAGAAAGCAGCGGAAGAAGTAGAGGAGAAAGAAAGCTGCGGAAGAAGTAGAGGAGAAAGAAAGCAGCGGAAGAAGTAGAGGAGAAAGAAAGCAGCGGAAGAAGTAGAGGAGAAAGAAAGCAGCGGAAGAAGTAGAGGAGAAAGAAAGCAGCGGAAGAAGCAGAGGAGAAAGAAAGCAGCGGAAGAAGCAGAGGAGAAAGAAAGCAGCGGAAGAAGCAGAGGAGAAAGAAAGCAGCGGAAGAAGCAGGCAAGGCCAGAAAGCAAGCGCGCAACCGGCAGCGTTTTCAGATGGCGGCCGCCGCCGCCGTTGCTGCTCTTCCGCAGAAGAAGTATTTTCGCGCCAGAGCGCATAGCAACCCCCTCAACGATGCCCTGTTTCCCGTGTACGTCCCCCCCAGCCCC
>SZWC01006873.1:18906-37890 GCA_023375785.1 Penium margaritaceum | reverse complement strand
GGGTGATCACCGGGGAAGTCAGGTGACGGTCGTATCGGGGACACGGGTGGAGGTCGGATACCCGTCTGTAGCTGACGGAGGCGCTCTTGTAGAAGACGAATCTCCCGCTCCTTGGAGTCATCCTCGAAGCCTGGCATGAATGGCTCGTCATCAAGGAGGTCCGCAGGTGGTGGGGAAACCACACCAGGAGGTGAAGCAGGCGGGGCACCTGTCACGGGCACCTGAGCCGAGTGCTAGGTGGAGGCCGCAACGCCGGCAGCTCCCTCAGAAATCCGCAAAGGGGCTGTGGACTGAGCGCGCATGAGCTCAGTCAGTGTGCGGATCGCGTCTGTCTGCTCTCGCTGCAGACGACGCATCTCCTCCTGCTGGCTACGCAGGTCCTCAATGGCCTGCGAGCGAGGGCTCAATACCCCTGAAGAAGAGGAGGAGGGATCGCCTGGTCCCTTGTCCTTGTCGTCGGGCGAACTCATGTCGCCGCTCACGATGGGACGACAGGTCAAGTTTTACGGATTTCAAAACCGTCTGCGTTTCTCAGGGATTTGAAACGCAGACAACTTTTGACTTTCTGGGTGAAAATTTGGCTAAGTGTAATGCTGACGTCAGCAAGTGGCTGCTGACGTCAGCACGAGCTGATGATGTCAGCAATCAACAATGCTGACGTCAGCTCGTCCCCTCCTTTTTCTTTTGTTGTCACGGTTCTGCCGCTTCGCGGTGGCGCGCGGCAGCTCCGCAGACGCTGCGCAGCAGCTTCCGCCCAGTTGCTGTTGCAGCTGTGCTGTCAGCTGCAGTAGCAGCTGCGTAGCTGCGTGTGCAGCGGTGGAAGCAGCAACTGCGCTGCTCCTTTTGCTGCTGCGCGCGGCAGCTGCTGCTGCGCGCGGCGGCTGCTGCTGCGCGCTGTAGCTGTTGCTGGCTGCCGCCGCCGCGCGCTGCTGCTGGCTGCCGCCGCCACGCGCTGCTGCTGCTGCCACTGCTACGCTGCTGCTGCCGCTGCAACTGCCCCTGCTGCTGCTGTGCCGCTGCTGTGCTGCTGCTGCCGACGCTGCTGCTGCGCTGCTGCTGCCGCCGTTGCTGCCACGCTGATGCTGCGGCCGCTACTGTTACGCTGCTACCGCACAGCTGCCGCCGCCGCCTCTGCTGCTACTACTCTGCTGCTGCGGCTGTGGGAGGGCGGCTGCACGCACCGCGGCCGCCACACACCTATGCGTGGCGGTAGACGCCGCTGCTGCTCACTCTGCAGCTGCGATCTCAAGTGGTGGGTGGGATACGCTGACGGCGACCGGCCGTCGCCAACAGATCCCAGAGAACTCTGCTGCAGCGGTGACTCTCACTGTTGCTGCTCTTCTGCGTCTCTGCTGCGCAGCTCAGTGAGAACTGTCTCACTGCTCTGATACCATGCGAAAGTGCGTAGAAGCTTCCTAGCAACACAGCCGCTGACCGGGCGTTAGTGCTTGGTCAGACGGTGACGACAGTCACAGGTCGTACACGCAACGGCAAGGGTTTGGCTAGGAGACACAAGGCACAGTGTGAGAATGCTTCAATATAGCATATGCAGAGAGAAATGACAACTGAGAGGTCCAGGGCATAAATACCTGCCGCGGCGCATGGCAGGTGTTGCACGCGGTAGTCCAAGAGCTGTCCTAAAACCGGCCCAAAACCACTGTTTTGGCCGTAACTCTGCGCACACATGTCAGAATCCTACGCCGTCTGAACCTAGACGTGCAGAATCAAAAGACGGACGCAGCGACTGGTCACATGCATGCATCCATCGACTTACAGCGAGTATACAATGCAAAAANACGACAGTCACAGGTCGTACACACAACGGCAAGGGTTTGGCTAGGAGACACAAGGCACAGTGTCAGAATGCTTCAATATAGCATATGCAGAGAGAAATGACAACTGAGAGGTCCAGGGCATAAATACCTGCCGCGGCGCATGGCAGGTGTTGCACGCGGTAGTCCAAGAGCTGTCCTAAAACCGGCCCAAAACCACTGTTTTGGCCGTAACTCTGCGCACACATGTCAGAATCCTACGCCGTCTGAACCTAGACGTGCAGAATCAAAAGACGGACGCAGCGACTGGTCACATGCATGCATCCATCGACTTACAGCGAGTATACAATGCAAAAACATACAAATGGGCCTCATGCCCAGTCCGACGAACGACGCCTGCAAGACGTAAAAGGCACAGCAAGGAGTCCCGGTGACATCTGGGGCTCTGGAACAGTGGTCGGTTAGCTCCAGGCGGTTAGTCCGCCGCCTGTCGTCGCGCCGGTGTCACCAGGGCCGCCTGCCTCAGGGATCTGCACGAGTATGGAAACGACCGAGTGGTCAGAGTAAACTGTACAGGAACGGCACAAAGCACAACACCCCCCTCCACGCAGCCCACCAGCCCACCCACCCACACGCCAATCGAGGCCCTGGCGATTGAGGGATCCGACGTGACTGGTGACAAAAGGGCTGCAAGAGGGGGGGAGGGTGGGTGGGGAGGGGGGGTGTGGCTTGGAGCGCCGGTGATTCCGGACGACGCCCATCCGCCAGAATCCTTGAGGCTTCAGCAACGGGGAGTTCAAAACTCCCCATTTGTTACTTTATTCATTTTGCTAAACTTTGTACCCCTGTTTGACGTACAAATCACCAACAGCATGCGACACCAACATCAGCAGCCCTAGAGAAGCAATAGCCCTTTGGCAGATGCGATTGCAACATCTATGGCGGCCTAGGAACCACCAGTTTGGCAACCGTGAGGGCTGTGGTATAACCGCAACTACAACCCTCCGGTTGTAGTTGCGGAGCCAGGCCAGGCGAGGAAGCTACAAAAGCTTTCGTACAGCTCTGTCCACCCTCCGCATCACAAGGGTGGAGGGATTGTCTGCCACCTACTACCGACACGGGGAATATTACATGAAATTGTAAACTCCTAGACGGGGGTACCCGTGAACTGGGAGTGTATTTAAACAGTTAACAAAAAATAATTGCTGGTCTCTTTGATTCAAATCCTCGAGAAAAGTGGTCAATCAATATTTTCTAACAACCTTTAGTGACCCTTAGTAGCAGGGGCAATGCTAATGACAGTGCCTGTCGCCCCATACCATGGTTGGACCTAGTACTGCTAGTGCCACACTGTCCATGTTTACTAGCATGAAGCTGTCAAGTGACCGAGTCGTCGCCCTTCGGTAATAGGTTGATGACTTGCGACGCTCGGGGCCACCTTACGGTCCATTCAGATAGCCACAACCATCCAATCCGTTCCTCCTGGCCAGCCTCATCGCACAATCGCAGCTACGGTCCACACAATAACCGAGTAGCACCAACAACAGCATCACTAGTCCATCTCTCGTATCATGGTGTACCTAGGCACTACATAAAGTCTACGCTCAACACACACTAAAGGACTTCGAGACACCACCACCCCACCTTCAAGTTGGATTGTTTGCATCTTGGGAGCTTATGTTTCCCTGGTGGGCTCAGGGTGATGGTCTTTTGCCGTAATCCACTGTGAAGTACGACTCCATCTAGGAGCACTTGTTCGAATCAGGCTCTACAGCTAAGGCCCTTTCCTTCACCGCACTTGTGAGTGATCACACTCACCATGAGCCCTTCTCTAGTGATCCTACTACTTGTAGCGACACTTTCCCGCTGCCCATTCCGTCCTAGTCGTCTGATTTGTCGAGCACTCTTGTCTCCCCAGTCCTGTCGGGTTCGACACCCACGTCTGCGTCGCCATCCACTTCTCCATTGGGTCTAACCCCTCTAGGCGTGGCTGGTCATCCTCAGTCAGTAGAGCCATGTGGACCTGCATCTGTCTCACTCTTCATTCTAGGTGGGCATCTTCGCGCACTTTCCCACCGCACCTCTAGTGTCCCTACAACATCCATCCATCCTTCCCGAACACAAACGGCTAAGTCCCCCATGTTGACAAGGTGTGTCCCTTGCCATGAGTGCCGTTGATCTTGCTCCCTGGTTCTAACACTGAGGAGTGGTCGAAAATCCAATCTGATTGCAGATTTGGATTCCTTGGAATTTTCCATGCAAGATCGAGCTTTGAATCGCTCGATTTGAGTGAGTATTCAGAAAGATAGCCCCGCCCGAAGGTCGGGTGGTCCGCGGGTGGAATCTGGTACCCGCCATAGCTGGCGGGATAATCCACCCCTAGTGATCTGAG
This sequence comes from Penium margaritaceum, assembly GCA_023375785.1. Lineage (NCBI taxonomy): Eukaryota > Viridiplantae > Streptophyta > Zygnematophyceae > Desmidiales > Peniaceae > Penium > Penium margaritaceum. Next base: position 33,726 of record SZWC01006873.1, on the reverse strand, counting down.
TTCGTCTTCAACGAGCTCCAAATGCACCTGGGCCATGAATGAAGTGACTAGAGGGACTTCCTTGACCAGGGTGACCTTCTCCTTGACTTCTGGGCGAGGAAAGGCGCTTCGACGGGTCATCGTCGAAGCGCCTCCCGTTGCCTAGCGTGCAAGGCAAGGTGGACGGCTCCACCAAAGGTTACTTCAACGGCCGTGACAAGGGCTCCACTGCTCCGATTTGGGCGTGCTTGGATGCGTTGGAAAGCTTAGATCACAGGCTATAAGGCTCTGATGTAATCCCACTGAAGGAACAAAAATGTGTTTCGATTCAGTTCTACTCAATGTGACGTGTTCTACCCACTCACATACGTGATCCTTGTGCTCCACACTCTTCACAAAAGGTGTCCATCGGCTGCCCCAAACACTGGTAGCATGCTTCAATAAGAGATAGGAATCCTTTAGGGTGCCTCCACACCCACTAGTGCCAACGAAGGGTTATGGGCCGACTTTCCTAGAAGGACCCTGGCTCAACTTTCACGCTACTATCGTGTGCCATGACAACGATCAAGCATAAGAGCAGCATAGACGTCCTCCCGGCTGATGGAAGGGACTTCCCCTTGTGGAGGTGGACCATGGAGGTCTACCTTGATGACAAGGGACTGCTTGTGCTGGTGAGAGGTGAAGAGAGAGCTCCTGCGGCGTCCGCGACGACCAAAGAGGTGGAGGCATTGGAGAAGCGCAACAACGAGGCGCTTGCTCTGATCGCGAAAAATTTGTAGTCGGCACAACAAGCGCATGTCCAAGGATGCACAAAGGCCGCAGAGGCTTGGGCATGGCTCTGAGATGCACACGACCCGTCATGTCTTCAGCAACGTCTCCTCATCAAACGGCCTTCCACCCTCCAAGTCGATGGAAAGACCAGCCCATCGGAGCTTGTGCAAGAGGTCGAGACAATGGTGTCCCACCGTCATCAGGCGGGATGGGCCATCGACTCCCCATTGCAAGTAGTGGCGCTCATCCTGGCTCTTCCCAAAATTTGGGCCTTTACGATCACCAGAGATGGTGATCTATGGGATAAAATGCTGACATTCAAGGAGGCGGCACAAGTGATGTGGGAACGGTGGACCAAAACCACCGTGGCGGAGCAAGGGACGGCATCGGAAGCGTCAGCCTTGATCATCTGCTCTCAAGGAGGAGAGGGAGATCAAAGAGAGGAAGGAACACGTCCACATCGCGCCAAGAAGGGGGAGTGCCATCGGTGTGGCCAGGAGGGCCACTAGAGAAGAGACTGCACAAGGGGAGCTCTGGATCCGGCCACGGAGGTGGCAGAGGGCAACAGACAAACGTGGCGGTAGTCGACTTTGTACGCTCCACAAAGGGAGCTGAGATGGCAAAACCTGAGGCGGGCAAGCGACAGGCATGTTTGGAGCAAGGAGGCTCCAACAGGCCCCAAAAGGGGGCCTGCTACAAGCGCGGCCAGCCTGGCCACTGGAAGGCGACGTGCACAGTGGAAGCCGTAGACTCCGACAAGCGTGTCGCGAGAGGACGGCAGGCCGGAGCAATCATCGACACGCCATGCAGCAGTGATCACCTTCATGCTACAGGAGCTGATGTGGTCGGGGACCACGAGGCATGCCGAGGGCATGCAACCTCCACAACCTCCAAGAGGGAGCATAAGGCGAAGCAACAAATGGGGGCTGCCGCCATACATCATAATGAAGGTGATGTGCTCCAAGAAGGCAAAAATCGGGTGGAGGAGTCGGTCGGGAAGAAGGGCGTTGCGGCGCGGAGGCTCGAAGCGCCTGACCTGGCGAGTCACCTTGTTGAGGAGGGACTCGAAGTGACCTTCACGAGAAAGGGCTGCCTGTCTAAAGAGGAGGGCAGTGGGCGTGTCGTGGCACGTGGTACACACAAAAGAGGTGTATACCGGATACGTGCCAACTTCCCCATGAGGAGCGACCGTGACTTTGACGTGGACAGCCGTCGGAGCAATGAAGTGGTTGCAGCTGTGTTCAAGAGGGGGAAACTTGAGGGTGCAGTGGGTGGTATGGAGGGTACCATCCGGGTTGCGTCCGGAGATCTGGACCAGAAGGCACGCCATGCAACGGGACGCCGAGTGACGGGTGCACGAGCTCCAAGGGAGGCAAGAGAGGTGGTCCATGTGGCAAACCAGCCGAGGGAGAGCATCGACGGCGGGCGGCTTGGCTCTTCTAATGGGCAAAAGGGGCCCAATGCTACGAGAATGGTGAACCGGAGCCACAAGGCAGGCCAAACGGGCGCTGTCACGTTCCATGCGGGAGCAATGGTGGCTGCACGGAGGACCATGCAGCAAGACGAGTATGGCAAGGAGGCGCGTCCTCAAGGGGAGCATGAGTGGTTCCACACCTTGGCGGAAGGGGAGTTGCTACGGCAGCGATGTGAGGGCCAAAATGTGGCTGCTCAAGGGTTGGCACAGGGTGCAAGCAAGTCGGGTGCGCAGGGCTCCACTTCAGGGACCGAGGAGAAGGAGAGCGGCAGTAAAGGGTCACGATCTTAACCGGAGAAAAATGCGCTCCGGGCTATAGAGGTGGTGGACCGGGGCCACAAAGCGGGCACAAAGGTGCCGCCAAGTCTCAATAGGAGGTGTCAGTGGCGGCTCGGAAGACCACGCAGCAGATTGAGGACGCCGAGAGGGAAGGTCCTCAAAGTGAGCCATGGCGGCTTGGTGCAGCAGCGGACCGGGACCAAGAGCACCGCGCGACGAAAGGCTGGGTGCACCGCAGCAAAAGTGGGCGGAAGTGGTCCGGAGGGCTGTGCAACTAGGGGAGAGCGGTAGCAAGTGGCTGAGCTCTCCAACGGAGCAAAACGTACTCCGAGCAGCATTGACAGTGGACCGTGGCTACAAGGCAGGCCGAGAGGTTGCTGCCGAGTCCTATGAGGGGGTATTGATAGCTGAGCAGAGTACCACGCTGCACGGTGTCGTCAAGGCGTTGGTGGCTCCAAGTCCTGAAGATGGAGGACAAGCACTCAAGGGGCATGTAACAGAGGATGCGGCAGGTGTGTCGGCATCTCTAAAACCTGTAAAGCAGGTGGATGACGCATGCAACATACACAGTGTGGGAGAGGGGAAGGAGACCTCCGCTTCTCCACATTCTACAAAAATGGGGACGCGGGTGTATGAGGAGTGCAACAAGGGAGCTGAGATAAAAGGACCGGCACTTGAAGTCCTCTCCAATGGGGAGAGGCATGCACGTCCGGAACGTGCGGCAAGGCAGCGGTAGTAGCGCAGGCAGCGGCTCAAGGAGCAGTCGCAATTACAGCACCATGGATCCTGCAAAGTTTATTACAACAAAGGAGAAGCCAGTGTTGGTAGTGCAGTCGACAGGAACTTGGTCAAGATGGCACGCGCAGAGGCGGTGGCATCAGGGCCAAGATCAGCACCAAGGAAGTACGAAAACTAGGTGGGAGAGGTGTGCAGCATGCTGGGCCAAGCTCGCAAGATGTCGAGGGTGCTGAAAATACACTGGCACCCAAGGCACACACGGAGGCGTTGGAGGACACAAAAGGGGGTCCGAGGTCTCTGAAGGCTGGGGAGGACGCCGCAAGGATTGCCGGTCTCCCGTGTGAGGGGGAGCAATATAGCAAGGAGGCGAGTGCTCCCAGGTCATTGCAAGGAGGCGACCGAGTGCCGCGGCACGGAGCAACACCGACAGAACAAGGGTCACAAGGCAGGCCACAGGGGGCGCTGCCAAGTCCCGCACGGGGACACAACTGACCACAGTGGGAAGCAAGGCGTACGCCACTATGGGTTGTGATTGGTGCAGGGCAGCTGAGGAGATTTGCTCACAGTAGCAGCTTGGCAGGCAGAAGAGCATGGCTGATGTTCAAGGACAGGGCATCAAGGCTGCTGTACAAGGGGGAGATTGTTGACAAGGTGTGCCCCTTGCCATGAGTGCCGTTGATCGTACTCCTTGGTTGGACCACTAAGGAGTGGTAAAAAATCTATTATGAATGAAGATTTGGATTCATTGGAATTTTCCATGCAAGACCGAGATTTGAATTGCTCGATTTGAGTGAGTATTGAGAAAGATAGCTCCGACCGAAGGTCGGGTGGTCGGCGGGTGGAATCTGGTACCCGCCATAGGTGGTGAGATAATCCACTCCCAGTGATCCGAGTTCGTCTCTAACGAGCTCCAAATGCACCTGGCCATGAATGAAGCAACTAGAGGGACTTCCTTGACCAGGGTGACCTTCTCCTTGACTTCTAGACGAGGTAAGGCACTTCAACGGGTCATTGTCGAAGTGCCTCCCGTTGCCTAGCGTGCAAGGCAAGGTGGACGGCTCCATCAAAGGTTACCTCGACGGCCATAGCAGGGGCTTTACTACTCTGATTTGGGTGTGCTTGGATGTGTTGGAAAGCTTAGATCACAGGCTATAAGTCTCTGATGTGATCTCACTGTGCTAATCAGCAAAAACAAGTTTAGATTCCGTTCTACTGAATGCGACGTGTTCTGCTCACTCACATCCGTGATCCTTGTGCTCCACACTCTTCACAAAAGGTGTCCATTGGCTGCCCCAAACACTGATGGTGTGCTTCAGTAAGAGCTAAGCATCCTTGTGGGTGCTTCCACACCTACTAGTGCCAACACCCCATTGTGTCGACAGGCATGGATGTCCTTGGGCTATCTATAAGTGTTGTTCACCCTAGCTCTACCCTAGGATATGCCCTGCTTGTCTCCGAGTACATACGTGCGGTAGCTGCTGCCTTTACTTGCGTAGTGTTCGAGTGTCACGCAATCAGTGTCACCACCTCCCTAACACCTGAGCCTACCACTTCACGGCAAGCACGTGCGGCTCCCGATGCACTGCAATGGGAAGCTGCAATGCGACGATCCAAAGGCGCTTGACGACCATGTTGTGTACCAGCTAGTCGTCTTGCCACAAGGACGCAAATCCATTGATGCAAAGTGGATTTTCTGGTGCAAGTATAAACCCGATGGTACATAGGACAAGTACAAGGCCCGTCTCACGACCAAGGGTTTCTCCCAAGTGCTTCGCGTCAACTTTGACGAAACATTCATGCCAGTTGGTCGTTACGACGTAGCTCGAGACTTGCTAAGCCTTGTCACTCAACATGACCGGGAGCTGGAGCATATGGACATCAACAATGCTTGGTATGGTCAATTGGATGAGGAGATTTATATGGTTCAGACCCCTTGGTGCTGAAATGGTATCGACAGAGTGTGGCGGCTTGAAAAGGCCCTCTATGGCCTGAAACAATTGTTCCGGTGCTGGCAGGTCCACACTTCACACGGGTGGCGACCAACGTCGCTTTGTTGACACCTCTCCCTTTGCCACTTCTCCGGCGGCCTCTTTTGTTGCTGTCCTCGTCTATGTAGATGACTCACTGATAGCATCACCCATCCAAGAGGCTTTGGAATCAGTGAAGACGCTCCTCCAGTCCACATACAAGATGAAGGACTTGGGCCGGGCTCGTGACTTCCTGGGTATGGAGCTGGAGCAAGGCGGCCCTCGATGCATACTCTATGTACATTTGGCCGACTATGTTCGCAGCTTGGAGGAGCCCTTTGCCTCACTCCTTGAGACAGTCCCCACAGCTTCCACACCCGTGATCCTTGCTAGGTAGAGATTGATGAAGACATCGGATCTGTCGAACCTGGGGGAGCGAGTTGACGCGACAAACTATCTATGTTTGATTGACTCACTCATGTACTTGGTGACAACCTCCAGGGCAGATGTTGCCTTCGTTGTGAACTTCCTTGCACAATTCTCACAGTGTCCAAGACCATGACAGCTAGAGGCTGTGTTGCATGTCGTCAGTGACGCTCTCGACACTGCTTGCACTGATCCCTGCTTTAGTGCACAATCGCCAGTGGTCGCCGATGTATACTCTGACAGCGACTGGGCCCATGATGTTGATTCTCGTAGTCGTACTGGCAACATCTTTCTTGTTGGTGGCATTGCATTTTCATGGAAGTATGGTAAGTAGGATTGTATTGCTCGTCGTTCTAGGGAGGCTATATTACACTTGGACCAGACACTTGTGAGAGAATTTGGCTTGTCTTCCAATGCCGCAGTTGCATGTACCCATTTGATGCATCACTCTTCTTTGCAATAATCAAAGCACCAAGGCTATTGCTGAGCACGATGGCATGCATCACACTCGCACTAAGCATATCAATATTGAGCATCATTTTGTGCAGGTGAGAGGGGTTGTAGGTGATGTCCAGATCGTCTGGGTCGGCACTCAACAGTGGAGAGTTGGCTTCCTTAAGTAGGTGCTCAGCAGCAACGTCTTCAAGGCTGTTCGTGTGAGTGTGCCTTTTAAGTTGGCTGTGATTCATGGGGGAGTGTTGGTTCTCGGTCTCAAACACGCTATGACTTCTGGCCTTGTTGCACACCTCAAACGCCGTTGGTGCAAGTGACTCAAAGAGAAGAGACGGTGTTGTCAGCACGCTTGTCATCATTGAGCTCTGGTCACTGCCCATGGGAACAACAACGTAATTTCTGCTCTCAGTTGCTTGATGTTGATTCATTCTTCCCAACTTGGTAGGATAGTCAGGTTACCTGGGTTTAGACCCGTAGTTGGGTCACGACGATGTGAAGTGAGATAGCACAAACAGAAGAAAAATGGGATGGGGAGAGCCAGGTTCGACACTCGATTCACGGAGGTGAGACCTTGAGCAAGAGCGAGCTCATTGCCCACTTGCTCTTGGCTCCCACCCAGACAGGTAGTACATCACTCTTGTTTTACTCTCATTCGTCACTCCCCACTTGACACCACTCGTCGCCTCCACATTGTTGTGCAAATCTATGGAGTTTTCCCTCTCTTGAATCCTCTTAACTCATTACATTCTATCACCTACACACATGCTCAATCCACGGAACGGAAGGAGACAACGACCTAAGAACGTGCCCAAGGGGTCCACCACGAAGCAATGAGTATGACTGACAAGTGGGACCACTGGCTAACGGAGCAACACCCTCATCTCCCTAATCGTAAAGGTGCAGAAGCAGAAGAAGTTACTACTCTAGCTGACGTTCGCTGTCGACCGCGACGGACGCTGCTTGAGCCGGGGTCGCGGTACCCAAGGAAGGCGGTAACCACGGCGAGACGGCATAGGCCGGTAAGGGTGGCGCTACGTAGGATGGTGCACCATACAGAGGCGGCCAGCCCCACGAGTACAAGGGCAGAGGAGCGTCGAGGGGTGTCCCTGCAGTGTAGTAGGCGTGGGCAGATTACGTGGCAGATGACGAGGAGGAGGAGGTGACCCTGCAGCATGATGAAGATTCTGAAGAGGAGCATTGTGTAAGAGCCTTGTGGGCACATATGGCACGGGCAAGGCGCTGGTCATCGGGAGGAGCAGGGCATGCGCGTGGGGTTCTCTGCTAAACTACAGTTCCCGTGGACTACAACACTGGGAACATGAGAAGCAGAGGTGGATGCCTTCTCTTTGCCCTTGCCCTTTACTTTACCTTGCTGTGACCATGACCCTAAGAGGAGAGAGGATTTGCTGTAGAGGACATGAGGGAAGAGGATGTAGCAGTGGCCGTGGTGGATGAAGAAGGTGAGGGGACTGTGGTGAATTCCGTGACACATGTGACAAAAGAGCAAGGAAGTCGCTTGTTCTGAAGTCTCGTCCACTAGGCAGCGAGGTCCTTAGCAGTGAAGCTCCACAGTGAGCCAATCCCAGGAGGTGATGTGGGAGATACATGCTCGATGGCAAGACGCTAGAGCTGACTAGCGTTGACTTCGCGAAGGAAATCACAGAGCTCAAAGGTAAGGCCGTTGACGATAGTCAGAATGGTGGGCAGCACAGAGCTCGCGAAGGAGCCTGACACTACGAGCCCATTAGGCTTCAGCGGTTTTGTCGGGTTGCATTAGGAGGGCATTGAGCTACACTGTCAGGGCACTTTGTGCAGCCTGGCCAGTGATTGTCGTGCAACAACGCAGCATGGCATAAGCACCAATGGTGTCAGCAGGGCGACAAGCACATGGATCAGCATTGAATGTGCCAACGTCATCCACAAGATGTGCAAGAGCGGCAGTGATAAGGGCGCGGACAACATGAGCGGCCTCAACAAGGAGTGGGGAGAAAGGAAGACTGGGAAAGGAATCAGGGAAGACGTGATATTCCCACAGATGCTCACCCTGAGCCCATGCACTGAAGCGCACGTCCCAGGAAGAGAAGGCGAGGTCGCACGACATGATAGGTGGCTTGGAGAAGAAGTCATGCTGGCCGAGAGTGACAGGAGCTGTAGCAGCTATAGCAGCGGCAGCGGCTCCAGCTGCAGCGGCAGTAGAGGGGTCACCAGAGCCAAAACTTGCATTAGAGGCATCATTAGCAGTGATAGATTCGATCGGCAGACGCTTGAGGACAATGTCAGGAAATTCATTAGCGAATGCTGCACCATTGTCCTCTTGCAGCTTGAGGTGATCCTCAGCTTTGCGGTGGACCTCAAGAGCGTGAATAAGCTGGAGTTGGGGGTTCGGGATGACGGACTCATCGTCACATGACATGGTAACGAGAGAGGATCTTTGCCTAAAGAACTTCGACAAAGTTTCTCCGTCCCAGTGGGTGGGGGAAAATGGGTAGTGTCATATGAAAGTGTAAGGAGTGTTGCAGGACAGTTCCCAACCCCAGACCGAGTAGAAACACAGAGCAGCAAGCACAAGATAAGCAAGAAGCAACTTGACGTCCTGCATTGGTGGGACCTATAAAGGTCCCACCAATGCAGGACGTCAAGTTGTAGGAGAATGAAGAAATGAGAAAAGGGGTGGAACGGCAAGAGTGGCGGGAGGAAAGAGGACTCACATTATAGTAGCAGCTGGCATGATTAGGGGGCGAGAGCAACGACTAACAACACTACACCTATGGTGGTAAGAGAAATAATAGTTGTGGCTAGACTGATGGCACCTGATGATGTAGAAGAAGCTGACACAACTGTGGCGTTATTGGAGCTTCGTGTAGATGTGATAACGGAGGTGGCAGCTCAAGAAGCAATTGCGTTGTCAGAAGGGATGGCGCTTGCAAGAGCAAAAACTAGTGTGCCAAGGTCAGAAGTTGCAGTTGTAATTGGGCCAGTGACGACGGAAGCTTCAGTATAAGATTGAGTGGAACGGCCTGTTGAGGTCGATGCAAGTGCCCTAGACGCCCTAGCTGGTGCCGCAAAGGTCATTGCAATCGCTACGGCAACGTCAAGAACAAGAGAGGCCGCACGCATGATAGAAGAAGAAGAGGGGACAACGTCTTTGTAGAGGTCTCCCAAGAAGTCTGTAGCAGTAACGTACATAGCGAGGGGGGAAGATTCCATAGAATCTTCCCCCCTCCCGAGTGACAAGGAGAGACAAGAAGGTCTTTGTGAAGCACGTCACGATGGGGAGGAGCAACGTGACACGGGTGACCCTCCATTACCTGGGCGACACCATCGTTCTCGACGAGCTGCGCTTTGCTCATCATTGTAGGGCTCGGTAGGAGCCACAACTGGAGCCTTGTTGTGTACCAGTGTGAAGCTGACGACCACCCAGGTGGCTCAGACATGACAAGAGGATTTGGCAGCTCTTGCGTTCTTGCAGCTACAACCATTGGTGTTGTTTTTGGGATTGCTGTTGCTATAAAATTGGCTGCTACCGCTGCTGACACGTCTACGATAGCTTGAGTAGCTGCTCTTGCTGGTAGAGTACCCGCTACAAATGATGTTTTGCTTGCTTCGAGGCAGCTACAACAGCTACTCCGCCGGCTGCAACTGCTGCAAGTGTAGCTGAGGCTCCTGATCTGGTGCTGTTGCTGAGGCCAGGAACTGAAGGCGCTATAGTTGTTGAAGTTACAACAAGCAATTGCAAGGCTACAACTGACGTGGTGATGCTCCCGTGCTGTGATTGCCGAGAGCATAGGGGTAGTCGAGTGGGTGCAACTACGACAATTGATGCTACAACTGTTGTTGTCGATAACACGACTGTGTAGGAGATGCTACCGAGCCCGAAACTACGGGTGCTGCTGCCCGAATGACAGGGAGTGGTACAGTAAGTAAAGTAGAAGATGCGACCGGTGGTGCTACTACAGGTGCTAAAACTGCTACAGTTACGGCGAGCAACGTCAAGGCCATAGCGCCAACGTTCCCGTGCTAAAGCTGCTGCCACAATAGTCGCTGCGGCTATGGGGAGCTTGGAGGCAGCCGTGGTGGCTGATGTCGCAGACGCGGCTGTGCAACAGTTGCAGCCGATTCTGAAGCTGCGGGTGCTGCTGCCTGAAGAATGGCACGGGTACTGTTGTCAGTAGAGCAATAGATGCGGCTGGTGGCTCTGCTGTAGCTGCTATCATTGTTGCCAATGTGCTTGAGAAAGAAGGTCGCGGCAGCCTAAACTGGTGGGACGGAAGTGTGAAGGCAAGGGACGGCGTCACAGCTTGCATTTTGTCAATGCCCATGGGCATACCCATGCACTATCGCCCCCGCAATATAGCTCCACGTGGTGTCTACGACGTGCGCCTATGATGGCTAGGCGCGGTGGGTGGAATGAAGAAGCCCGGGCGTGGCTGTGGTAAAGAGATCGGCAGCGGGAGTGAAGGGGATGACAATGATTAACCATCCCACTGCTAGGACCGCGCTTTCAACAATGAACGCGCCTCACTCTCCCATTACACTGCTCTAATACCAGTAGGTGATAGAACTCAATGAGGGAGTGAAGAGAGGTCAAGAGAGAGGAAACTCCACAGGTTTAGACAACAGTGAGGAGGCGCCGAGAGGCGTCAAGTCGGGAGTGACAAACGAGAGTCAGAAAGCAGTGATGTTCTACCTGTTGGGGTGGGAGGCGGCAATGAGCTCGCTCTCACTTGATGTCTCACCTCCGCGAAGCAAGTGTCGAACTTGGCTCCCCCCATCCTGTTTTTCTCCTATTTTTGTATTCCCAACCACAGGTCTAACCGCGGGCAACCTAACTGTCACACCAAGTTGGGAGGAGTGATTCAACATCAAGCCACTCAAAGCATAGATAACGATGTTGTCCCAATGGGTGATGACCGCAACTTAATGATGACAAGCGTGCCTGCAACATCGTCTTTTCTCTCTCAGTCGCTTGCATCATCGGCGAGTGAGGTGTGCAACGAGGCCAGAGGTCACAACGTGCTTGAGACACATAACCAACAGCATGTTGTATGGTGGAGCGCCAGGATGGTCGTCTTTCAATCACTCTGATACCATGTGGGAATGCCATAACCCGCTCAACTGCTCTGAGTGTGAGAGAGGACACGATGTGTGTTGCGACGTGACAGACGGCAGTAAGTTAGATTGAGAGATGGCAAAGATATGCTTGAAACGTAAGAGTTAGTTCAACAACGAGTGAGAGAGAGGGAGGGAGGGAGAGAGAGAGGGAGAGAGAGAGAGAGAGAGAGAGAGAGGGAGAGAGAGAGAGAGAGAGAGAGAGAGNTGCGACGTGACAGACGGCAGTAAGTTAGATTGAGAGATGGCAAAGATATGCTTGAAACGTAAGAGTTAGTTCAACAACGAGTGAGAGAGAGGGAGGGAGGGAGAGAGAGAGGGAGAGAGAGAGAGAGAGAGAGAGAGAGAGAGAGAGAGAGAGGGATATCCCCTCCACCATTGGTCAGGCCAGCATACGTGCAGACTGCGCAGCGGCAAATTTATGGCAAAGTCCAAAAACAGATCTACGAGCTACAAAAAAAGAACCCTACATATCCTAGCAACATTACGGGGCACTCGAGTGGCTGAATGATGAATCAAAAGAAGAAGCGGAAGCAGAAAAACGAGCTGTGCAGAATTAGGCTGGCAAAGAGCAGAAGCGACGGTGCCGAAGAATTGGCCCTCATGTACTGGCAACCGAGAAAACTCTTATGTGCACATGTGGATGTGCAAGATGAGTGAGAGACAACAAAGGTAGCTGGCGACCATTGTAGCTTGTCTGCATGGGACAAGCGTGAGGTCTAGGTCACAAGATTGAGGTCGGGATAAAGATCAATGAAGTAGTATGCAAGCAAACCAAGACATTTGGACATGAGCTCGCCAAAGAATTTTTTCTTTGGCGTGGAACAAGAGCGTGGATTGTTGGTTTGTGTGGCTTCCACCCGTCATGACCGACACCGCTGGTTTACCAATATACCCACATTCGGGGTATATGGTAGAGGAGGGCGTAGCGACACGACGGGCCTCCGGACTGCACCGAGACTTCTCCAACACCTACGACAACGCCGGCGAGACGCGGTCGATGCGTTCTGGCATCCATGTGGGCTTGTCAGGAGGTAGGAGAGTTTTCTTGGTGGGTTGAGACCCGCGCACCTGATGGAATGTACCGGTGCGACGAGGAGACCCGATGGCTGGAGTAGGGCTTCCGATGTTCAGAAAGCCATATTGGACGCAGATTCTTAGATTTTTTAGGGACGGAGTTGTTATATGCTCGTCGTCGCGGTCGATAGATCCGTGGTGCCCAATGTCGAAAACGACCCGCACGCGGTGTCCAGAGTCGAAAACGGAAAAGTCGCGCTGTCCATAGTTGGAAAAATGATAACAGCGGTGCCCATGTTTTCCGACGCGCGAGCGAAAACGGGCACGGCTGATATACATTTCATGTATATCTCACTTTTGACATGTTTTTTGAAATCGAGCTTCGCCGGTCGTCGCGAGCTCGCAGGAGGAGTTTCGCGCCGAAACCTCCCTACGAGCTCGCGATGACCCTGCCCAACCCCCCAAACCTACGACAAACCAAGGGGTTTGTCGTAGGTTTGGGGGGGTTTGCAGGATGCGGCGCACGCCGGGCATTTGCCGGGCCCGGCTTCCGCGGGGCCCGGCAGATGCCCGGCGTGCGCCGCATCCTACCCAACCCGCCAAACCTACGACAAACTAGGGGGTTTATCGTAGGTTTGGGGGGGTTTGCAGGATGCGGCGCACGCTGGGCATCTGCCGGGCCCCGCTACCATGGGGCCCGGCAGATGCCCGGGCAAAGAAAAAAATAACACCCAAACCCCCGAGTGTAACTAGGGGTTTGTCTGTTATTGGGGGGGGGGTTTGCGAGTTGCGGCGCACGTGTGAGAGAAGAAAGGGAATCTGCCGGGCCCCGCTACCGCGGGGCCCGGCAAATGCCCGGGCAAGTAAAAAAATAAAGCCCAAACCCCCTAGTGTAACTAGGGGGTTTGTCATATATTTTGGGGGGGGTTTGCGAGTTGCGGCGCACCCTTTTGGAGTGCGCACCTCAAAAGTCGCGACAGTCACCCTGTCGCGACTTTTGGAGTTNGTAACTAGGGGGTTTGTCGTATATTTTGGGGGGGGTTTGCGAGTTGCGGCGCACCCTTTTGGAGTGCGCACCTCAAAAGTCGCGAAAGTCACCCTGTCGCGACTTTTGGAGTTCGCACTTGCGACCTCCAAAAGTCGCGGCAGGGTGACTTCTGACATCGGCGATGCTAGTGTCATTTTTCGCCCACTTCGCCCTGTAAGTCGGCGAAGTTCGACTTCGAGGGCGTGGGTACAGTTGTTATTTTTTTCGTTTTTCGCTCGCACGACGAAAAACATGGGCACCGCGTGCGGGTCGTTTTCGACTATGGGCACCGCGTGCGGGTCGAAATCGACTTTGGGCACCACGTGCGGGTCAAAATCGACTATGGGCAGCGCGTCTAAATCGACCGAAAGGACGGGCGGCGGATTTTTTATGCCCATTTTTAGCACTGCTCGTATTTTCTCGGTGGTTGAGACCCGGGCATTCGGAGAGCTGTTCCGGTGCCTCGAGGAGACCACCGTTATTGTTATCATGGTGTACACAGTGTGTTCTCCCCGATGACTAGTTTGGGTTCAGCGGGGGTGACAGGGCCCGGTGCGGCTAGCTGCAGGCGCCCCTATATAAGCCTGCTAGGGGCTCATTTGTAAACTCTCCTTGTTCTTTTATATCCAACGTTCTAGACTTAGCCAAATTCTTGCCGTCTTGCATTGCACTCACACACAGAGCTCGTGTTCGTTTTCGCATGGGCCTGCATGCCCTAAAATATTTCCAATTTGGATTGCCGTTTCTCCATTTTTTAGATGAAAACTTGCAGATTTCAAATCCGAAAAGAAGAAACAATCCCAAACTTCATGTTTGAGCTCGAGAAGAGTTGGTTACAGTGACTTGTGATCTCTCTCCAGACACAACTGAAGTTGTGAAAGGTCACAACTTGATTTCCATAGCATACATTCGAAGGGTTCCCATGCACCATGCAAGGACTCACAGGACTTCTAGTGTCCAACCTAGTTTAGTGAGCGACGGAAGTTGAGATCAGTTGAAGGGGAACTAGGTGATTTTCGCACTAGTCCTTTAAATGTTTAACCACACCCGAAAAAGGTGCGGACTCACACCTGTCACGTCTAAGTAACTGTCTTCGATGACCTGAGAACTATGCTTCAGATTGAACAAGGGAGAACACAGTGTGCCCAGTCAAGGATAAGCGAGAGAAAGTGTCCCAACCTGTGACCATGCAAATGGTGTCAAGCTGCCACATCCGATTCCTCCCAACAAACACAGGTGCCACGAAGGGGAGCTTGGAATGTGGAGTAGCCACACAGACGAGTGGAGAGTGCCGGCAAGCCGAATTCAATCATCACGGACGCCAGATGCATCAACCTTGACTGCCGTCTTCTGTCCCCAAGGCTGCAAAGATAAATTCCTTCATAGTAATCAGTTGACGAAACAACTCCACCAGAAACAAAAGCGTTCGGGACCGTACGAATGATGCAGGCAGCCCAAGTACCTTCCGTGTGTGGCGTGTGAGGGTGACGTTGGTGACCCCTCGCACGTCATCGGCAAGCATGAGAAGCCGTGCAGAGGGCATGGTCTTCCACGAGTCACCAAGAGCTGGCCTCACCACA
>SZWC01006873.1:0-12298 GCA_023375785.1 Penium margaritaceum | reverse complement strand
TCTCTCTCTCTCTCTCTCTCTCTCTCTCTCTCTCTCGCGCGCGCGCGCGCTCTCTCTCTCTGTGTCTCTCTCTCCCTCCCCCCACCACTTCTATCCATCCCTCCTGTTTTTTGTTTGGAGAGTTGTGAGGAGGAGGGGAGGGGGGAGGAGGGGGGCTAGATCCAGGGAGCAGCCACGCACCTGCGGCAGCCAAAGGAGAAGGTTGGTTTTCGTGTGAGAGACAGCAGCTCGATGCCCGACCGCCAAACAACGCTCCCTTCAACAGCCCTAGACAGCGCGCCAAATGCCTGCAAGTGCAAGCCAGTTCTCAAAGTCTAACTTTCCCCAGAAGCACCCATTGCACAATGTGAAGGGGAGGCAGCCTTCCACCAACTGCCGTGACCAAACAGGGCAAACGTTTCTCACAAGAATGAGCAAGATCCTTGAGCAACTGACACGTAAGAGACTTCAGGCCCAAAAACTTGTACCTGCAGCTCCGTTGTTGTTCACAGCTCTCCCACCCAGCCTGAGTGGTACTGCAGTTGAATGTGGTGGCGAAAGCAGCTTACCTGGGTGACCCAGGTAAGCTGCTTCTGCCACCACATTCAACTGCAATCCTCGCCGGCGTTCTGTTGCAGAAACCTTGCATACCATCGCCTAGCCATGAACGACGAGTGACATACTGCGGGTGACTTCGCCTCCTAGCAGAGTCTGGAACTAGGTCGATCATCCGCAGACAGTTGGCTTGGTCACAGTTCAACTTCACCCAAGCGCGCAAACACGGACGTCGCCAACGTTTTCTAGGACAGCAGCATACATGTTCCTTACACGGTTTGCGATCCGTTTCAGAGAAAAATATCTTCACATGCTCCACGACGGCAACTCGACAAGGCGGGCACACCTATGCCCAGTCCACAGCATCCAAGGTTAACTTGCCCTTGGACCACGAGACAAGCAGCAGCTCTTCGTTTTCATTCCAAAACCCAGCGAAGAAGTGGGAATGAAATGAAGAGCAGCAAAGACCTGCAGTACCCAAAATCAGCGGCCTTGCCTTTTCGCAAGTCTGCCTCTCCTCTTGCGAGCACGTCCTTCTGAGGGCTTCTGTGTCGCACGCGATAAAATCCTCCACTGGCAACAAGGCAACAACAACAAGAACAAAAAGAGACACAATGCATGCGACAATCGTACCCCACTGGTGGCACGACAGGAAGATGGCAAGAAAAGACAAGTGAAGAGGAAGGAGCGAAGTGAAGAGGAGGACTGCAACGGACTAGGCTTTGCTTCTACAGCCGCGCGTGCGAAAAAATGGCCAGCCACAGCTGCCACTCAAACGAGACGGAATGTGCAGTGTTCATGAAAACAAGAGCAGATTGGTCGTCGTACTCACAGGTGTATATTTTCTGCTTGAGCAACCACTCTGTCTCCACGTCCAACAGTCCCAAGGTCTTCTGGATTGCTCCGATGCGCGGCATGCTGGCGTCGGAAACTGGTCAGAGCGTGGAAGCAAGGCAAGGCAGCAAACCGTTGGCTCGCAAGCAACCTGTGGCTGTGCGGTTGGATGTCAGAACAGGGGCTGCTTGTTCCGGCTCGGTGCTGTGCGCTGATGTGAGGGCGGTCATCCTGCACTATATCTCAACCCAACACTAGTCGGCATGGAGCGTACATCGGCGCTCGAAAGAAGACTGCGCTGGACGATCTTGTTCCTGGCTTGTTCGTTGTGCCGAAGTCAGCAGCAAATTGGAATCGTTGGCACGGCTTGCGCGTGAGGAGGGATGAAGAAATGAGTTCCAGCTAGCTCAGAGCAGTCTTTTTGGGGCACCGGACGCTCTTGCCGCTGCCACGCTGTTTTACGACTAGCAATGAAACTCCGGGTTTTCAACCAGCACTGCCACCCACGCCAACGCTGGCACTCTCTCTGGGATTGGAGAGGAGGTCGCGTTAAGATGATTCAGTGACACTGAATCAATCAGTGAACAGAGTCTTATCGGTCGGCCGAAGCACTGAAAAGTTTGAATGCACGATATGGAGCATGGACGGCGGACATGCACGGTCGACAGCTGCGGAACGTAAATGACCCGCAACGCAAGGAGAGGGTAGGGTGACCTTGTCCCGTGGTCATTACCAACAAGGGGTAAGAGGGTCACTGCTGCTGCTTGCCGCTGCTTCTGATACCCGCTCCTGCTGCTTGCAGTTGCTGCTTCTTGCCGCTGATGCCGCTGCCGTTGCTGCTGCTCGCAGCTGCAAGCGAACTGTTGACTCTCCTTGCCGCTGCTCCTACGCGCCACTGCTGCTGTTCGCCCCTGCTGGTTGTTGCTGCGTTGGGCTGTTTCTCGCCCCTGCATAACGCCGCTGCCGCTTCCGTTCGGTGGCTCACGGGGCTTGTTCGGGTACCGCCATGATGAGGCTTTCGTCATCCGTTGTGGCCTGGTCGCAGAAGCCTCCCCCCTCCGTGACACACTTCTGGGCGACACGGCCAAAACGAAATCCCTTCTCCAGGCTGGCTAATTGCATTGCATCACTCTTGGGCCCGACAGGCATGGGCTGCGTAACGTTCACGCTAAAATCTAGAATTCAGTGAAATTACATCGTTGAACTATGAATTGTACCTGAGCAATTGGAAAACATTCTCATTCAAAGTTTCCTGATTTCTCAAAACACAAATTCAAAGCCGTTGAAAATTAGTGCAAATTAGCTTCAAAATCATGCAAAGCATGTGCAAAGTAGTGAAAACTAGTTTTCATATACTACAACGTAGTATTACATTGTGAAATGGTATAAGCTATGTTCAAAGTGCTCTCAAGTGTTTCAAAAGTGGTGCAAGGTAGCTGAACAGTAGTGCTCATTCCTGAAAAATATTTTTTCATTGGTGAAAACAAGCTTTTGAGTGCTTCAAGGTGAAAAAACAAGTGGAAAGTAGCTAGCAAGTGGTACAAGGTAGTTACCAAGTGGTGTAAAGTGTTAAAATCTTAATCAAAAGTGATTGGATATTATAGATGTAGAGTTAAGACAAACAATATTTTTCAATTTTCATACTCACGAGTTGAAAAACAATAATCCCATAGCCAAAACTTGGAAAAACTAGAACACGACATCGGACTCACTCTTCATATTCGATCATAATTTCACAAGGGAGCAAGATTCGCAATTGAAAGACCCACAGCCCTCCTCACCATCCTCAATTAGAACATGGTGGGTTACATTGAAGAAAAAAATTTCATGGGCTACTATCCATTCAACCTAAAAGTAATCCCTTGTATGTCACGTAGACTGATTTCAAACCATACCCCTGGGTTGAGGGTTTTTCTACATGAGCAGGTGGTGGGCCAAGCACTAGCTACGCCTAGCAGGTTCCTTCTCAACGCATTTGGAAACTTCAAATCCCAGTTAAAACAAAAAAACAACCATGTGCAAACTATAAAAACCTACAAAAGGGGTTTGTAACTCTTCGACATATGTATATGTATACACTTTGACACACCATGCACGCAATGTAATCATTACAGTCATGTCACCTTCTTACAGATGTACACTTGACTTTCTAAGACACATGGGTATGGAATCTTAAGAGAGCAAGGTTTTTGGTATGGGAGGATAAATCTCAGCTTCATGGATATGGTGCCTTCATGGAGAATTCTATGCATAAGGACATTAACCGCCAAAAGCAATAACAAACTAGTTTATTCTTTTTAACAAGTAGTACTGACCCCTACCAATTTGGTGACAAGAAGTTGAATGATGGTTCAAAGATGATGAAATCAACTTCAAAGTATTTTCCATTTGTTGTGCACCAAGGATAATGAAAACAGGTGCCGTAGATTAAAAGCAAAGGTGTGGGAAGCGATCTAAAGAATGGTATGAAAACAAGTGTAAATGTCTTTAAAAAAGATAAACTTATTGCGAGTCACTTCTTCAATGAGTGAAAGTAGTTTCACTTCAGTGTTGTCTTAGAAGATGTATTTTAAAATGGGTTGAAACGAGAATAAATGGCCAAATATTGTTCAAACTTAGGAATAAAGCAAGTAAAATGTGCTTCTAGCTCGTATGAAATTGGCTTAGAATTCTAAAAATACGATGAAAATCACATTAGAGTGATCAAAAGCAACTCCTACGATTTTTGGAATACTACCAATGTGGTGAGACAAAGCTCTGACTTACTTTAGTGCTTGTAATGTGTTTCAAAAAACCACATGGTACCATCATTTTCAAAGTGTAATAGCAAAGTTACAAATTGGTGGAAGAGAGCTAAATAATTGAAAATTTATCACAAAATAATATAAAGATGTTGTAATATTGTGCAAATTGTTTGAAAAGTGCTACAACAAAGGTGCCATTTTGTGTGAAGAAAGTCAAAAAAAGGTGAAAATTATTCATGATTAAGTTGGAAAGAAGTCATGTGGTGATAAATTCTTGTACAATGGTGCAAAGAAGTTTCGATATAGTGCATAATGATTAAAAACTTCAACTTTAGTTTTAATTCAATCCCATGAATAGGAACATTCGACAAAGTTGTTATGAAGTGGAATGCATCCGCTATACTATGTTAAATGTAACATGATTTCTACTAAAACATTCCAGAAAGTTGAAATCAAACGATGAATTGCATACTTTTAAGTGAAGAAAAGTAAAAATTCACTTGTATGATTGTAATGTGTTGAACTAAACATGCAAATTCTTAAAATTTATTTCAATTTTAAATGTTTTTTTTTCATTTTTCAAAGTACTATAAACAAGTTTCAATGTCGTGTGATGTATGTGTAGAATTGTGCAACTTATTACAAAGTTGTTCCACATTAGATGAAAAACGTAAGTAACTAAACAAAAAATTATTGAGAAGTTTCAAATTGATACATTAAGTTTCTAAATGGCATGAATTAGTTTATAATATGTTAAATGTAGGTACAAAATGTTGCAAAGAATTTGCAACATATTGCATGGCCATATCAACATGTTACTGCTTGAATAAGTGGTGAAAGTCACTTCTAACATGTTTCAAATGAGTTGTGTAGAACCATAATTGCACAATGGTGTAATAGTTGTAAAGATGTGTAGAATAGTAGAACATGATGCAAAGAAGTCCAAACTACATGTATACTCGTGTGAGTATTTCAAAAGGTAAAAGAAACGTTTACAGATGTGGAACTACATGTACTTTTTTCAAATCTAGATAAAAAATGTCATAATCTTTTTGAGTTCAACACCATAAACGAAACGGGTGTTAATTACACTTGATTTTCTTACAAATGAAAGAAATAAATGACCGTTCACACTGATAAAACAAATTGGCAATGTTTTTCATACAAGCTAGAAATGTTACATAATACTTAAAAATTTAGTTCAAGTGAGCGAAAAGTGGTATAAAATAGTTTCAAAGTCGTTTCAATAGTAAAAAGTTGCATGAATTGTCTCGAAAGTGCTAAAATGCAGTTGCAAAATGGCAAAAAATACTTTTTGAGTGGTACAAAATATTTTCTAAAAAATATGTCTTAACTTCAACTTAAAATGTTTTTTTTCAGAAGAGTCTAAGGTTATTTCAAGATCATGAAATTTATCTAAAATATGGTGAAATTTATTTCCATACTAGTCGAAAACTGTTACAATCTATTGTAAATTTGATTTTAATAATGTTAATGTACTCATATAATGGTATACAATAATCAATGTTTGTCCTATAAACTAGACTACATGTGGTGCCTAATATTTAAAATCTCAGGCAAAGCAGGTTTGTTTTATTTTAATTGATTCTTTAATGATGCAAAGAAGGTTGGAAACCAGTGGTAATTGATGTTATCTACTCATAAATTAGTTGGTCATCGGTGTAGATTAGTGTAAACTGTTATGAATGAGGTTGAAGAATCGATACTAAGTGGTACATCTAGTTACAAACATGTAGAAACTACATGTAATATAGTTCGAAACAGTTGCACAGTTGCGTGAATATTGAAGGAAAATCTTTTCGAACACTTTCAACAGGTTACTTCACCAAAAGATAACTTTAAAATTGTGGTATTCACAAGGGATACGTCTTCAATTTATGAATGAGGAAATGATTTCTGGTACAATATTCTTTAGAAGACATTGGATTACTTTCATGTTTCTAGTCTCCTTGACTAGAAACCTCCTTAAGTTATCAAATTTAGAAACTATTGTTTTTTACCTGGTTCACATGCAAGTTGAGAATTCATATGATAAGATAACCTCCAAAAGTACATCAATTTATATTGTAAGGGTGAAATCAAATTTAATGTATGAAGCCAAAGACAAAGAAAAATGGCACACCTCAACTGATTTCTGAAAAAGGAGAACATCTAGCAAAAAACTACACTTCTTCATCCCTTTCAGGTTACTTATCAATTTCTTGTGTATCACTTACTTGATGTTACTTTGGAGAATGCTTCGTAACATTTTCCTTAAATATTCATTTAAAATATAAAATATTGAAGGGATAGCAAAAAGTTTTGTACATGTATAACGCACGAAAAACCCTTTCATTCTTTTTTCAAAGTATATACCAATCTTGACTTAAAACTCATGTTTTGATGTAATCATAAGGATAACTTTATGCATATTGTATTATGCATAAAGTTATTAAAACTAACATATTGTATTAAACTTGAAAAACTTGTAGCCTTATGTAGACATTAGGTTTCAAATGAAATACTAGAAAACCGTATTTGACAAATGGATATATTTTCTTCCATCTCCTTTAATTTCTTAGATTTTGTGGGCCTTTTGTGTGATTCATCATTCAATTGATGTACAAGGTTTGTGATACTAGAAATTGGCTAATACACTCTAAAGAATGGAGTGCAAAAAAATTATTTCACACGTTTGTTGTCTTCCTCCAAATTTGTTTTTGCATGTGAAGATAAGCTTTGGCCATCACTCTTGCCCTCTAAAATTGGTATCACCTTATCTGTACGAAGGCCTTCTACACGTAGAATATAAAAAATGAAGGATTGGTGTTAAAGTAGAAGTTGAACTTGAACTTGTATTTGTTTCTCGGTTAAAAAGTAACTAAATGATAATCTTCTACCTTTTATTGAGCTAGTAGAACAAAATTAGATTGGAATGTATTTTTTGCCAGGTGGAAGTTTTAAGAGAATGGGAGAATTTAATTTCAATTATCGAAACATGTATTACTTTATGTTGATGATGTTAAAGGTTGCCTTATGGAGAAAATCTTTATCGATGTATGGAAAAGGATCTTATGAGTTTTTAGTACATATATATGGTTGACAAGGTGTTAGGTTCTGAAAGGGAGAGAAAATTATTATTTTTCGAATTCTTAATATGGATAAATTGTTAACGAAGTTATTGTTTTGGAGTAGGAAGTTCACAAACTTAGATTTAGAGGAAAGTCGGTAGCGATGATGAAATGAAGTGACAAATGTAGAGCAGCTATATAGGAAGAGCTAAACTTAAGGGAAACGTTTATGGTATGGAAAAGCATAAAATGTGGGCTAAGGGCATCCCTTTTTTTCGGTGTTCTTTGAGTTTTTTCACATGATTGTGCATTGCTTGCATATTACTCTTGTGCACAAGACTTCACATTCATAGAATACTTATTTTACCAATGTTTTTTTGCATGATGATCAAATATTGTTTAAGGAATTATTCCTACTTGTTGAATGTACCAGAGTAGAAGCTTTTTGCTCTCATGAAACTGCTCTTCTGTAAGTTGTTTTACTCCTTACCCCATCCAAATGTCAACAATACCTACCCTCTTGATGAAATAATTTACTATATATAAAATTTTCTAGTAGTAATTTGCTTCATGCACGTTTTTTTTTCTTTTTTAAAAATCTTTCTTTTTTTACTTTAGTATCTCATCTGCTCAGCTCATATTCCATATTGTTGCCGGATGTTTGTAGAAATTCCATACTTCATCTTAGTGCATGGAAATCATTATGGCAGAAATTGTTTTACATTCTAATCATAGTAATAAAAAATGAAACATCAATGGATGTCTACCCATTAATGCTTGAAGGAGTTTTTTTTTTTTTTTTTATCTTTCTTTATCTTATTGATTAGAAGGTCGTCGACACAAGGTCTTTGTGTGTATCTTTATGAAACTAATTGTGGAGTGCCTTCCTCATATTATTTTCACGCGGATGTGGAGGAAAGAAGGCGAATATAAATGTTCTTGTGGGTAGAGAAGATTGATGAGGGTCTTGGGTGGAGAATGTCTGAAGAAGCTTGTCAGCCCATTCCACAGGGCGTGGGGGGACGGAGAGCGACTATCTAGGGCTTCGTTCCCCTGTTCGGAAGTCAGGAGTTAGCAGCCTTTTTTCGAACGTTCTGTATAGCAACAAGTGGTGACTTCTGCAGTCAGATTCGGAAGTCAAACATCGTTCTCTTCTGACTTTCCCTCCGCTTTTGAAGCCTGACTTCTAGAAGTGAGTGAGCGTTCCTACTCTGACGGTGTCGAACCCACACCGATAGCTCGACGGCCCGTTCTCGGCAGCCGAATCGTGCCTCGACGACTCGCAACGTGCAGGTGGCCAGTACAACGATGCGGCTCCCTATCGCAGCCGTGAAGTAGGGCCACATCGACCAATCAACATACAGCAATCGGAAGTGAATTCCGTGAAAGGTATCTGAGGGCGGTTCGGCATCTGCAGCCGTGGAACTGACTTCCGGAAGCCAAACGGTGTACGGAGTCCGTACTTGACTTCCGAAGTCACCCTGACTTCCGTTGCTTTTTGGGGTTCGGTTGTCGAGCCTGACGCCGAGGCACACGTCAGCGTTGACCTCTGCCAAATCAGCATTCCGAGCCTCTTCCCGCTGATTTCTGTGACTTCTAACTTCTGACTTCCGAGCAGGGGAACGCAGCCTAGGCCTCCATGCATCTGCCTGGACACACGTTCAACTTCACACGCGCGGAAACACACTNTCCTCGCTACCGCTCCACTCGCCACCCACATCTTCCTGGGCCAGTCAGAGCAGAAGCACGCCACCGGCAACAGCCGCCGACCATGCGTCGAGGCGACACCGCCGCGGCGGTGCTCATGCGCTATGTCGGTGTGCTGCGCACCCACCACGCAGCAGCCGCGGGAAGACCCACACCCACACCCACGCACAGCTTGCCCTCTCCTTCTTCACCATCCTCTTCTCCTAAAGCTCTCTGCGAGCCTCGCACTGTTCGTCCGTTCGCCGCCACCACGATCGCCCACGCGGCGGGACTCGGCCGAACCCTCGACGAAACTTCCGCTGTCATCCTGGCAGCCGCCAGCTCTCCTGAGCAGCTGTCCGATCGCTGTGCTCGGCAACCACCGTCTGCCGCAGAGTTTTTGTCGGAGAAGATTTGGTCAGAGTCAGAATGGTGTTCGGTCAACGCCGTTGAAGTGCCGTTGAGCGCACAGACCTGCCAGCCCCTGCGCTCCTCCTCACGCTTGAACCTGGACAGCCGCTTGCGGGTTTCGGAAGGCTTCACAACATGGACCTATCGGCCGTGGGGCGCAGAGCTATCGCCTTGTGCAGCGGCTAGCTGGAGCACGAGTTGGGCAGGTGTTGGCTGTTGTGCTGCCCTCCCTGGTGCGAGGACAGGACTGCACTCTGGAAGGTTCTTGCCAGCTTCCAGTAACCTCCAACGGTTTTCGTCGACGGCCTCCGACTGGATAGCAGCACGGAAAGAGAAGCGCAGGAAGGAGGAAGCTTCCCGTTCTAGACGGCGGCGATATGCCAAGGGCAGCACTGCTCAAGAAGGGCAGGAACAGCCGCTGCAGCAAGCAGCAGCAGAGTCAGCAACGGCGGCAGGTGCAGGTTCAGGCCAAGCTCAAGCTCAAGCTCAGGGTGCATCGTTGTCGTGGGGTGAGACTGGCTGGAGCAGCAACCTGCCGCAGCAGTTGTTTCAGCAGAGCTGGGGAGATCCTGCGGCGGCAGCAGATCAGCAGTACAGACCCAACTGGGTAAGCTCTTGCCAGATTTTCTGCAATGTACACATCACAGTGCGACATAATCTGACACCTTTGAAGTCCTTGAACTCACAAAAAGTGAACATATCTCTGCTGCTCTGAATTGTGTGTTGTGGGCAGGCATCGTGGGTAACACGTGCCCACAACAGAGGCATTTTCATAAGACTGTCCGTCTCAGTCAGAGGCGGACATCTGAAGAGTGAGACTCTCAAAAGCAAATCGATCGTCCGTCTGTTTGCCGTCTACTGACAGATGTGACGGCAGATGACAATGTACGACTGACAAGACAAGGCAAAGGCCTTGCCCTTGACAGCCACTGTTCAGACGGAGAAGGCCTACATGATCCGGAGGCCTACATGATGTG
This sequence comes from Penium margaritaceum, assembly GCA_023375785.1. Lineage (NCBI taxonomy): Eukaryota > Viridiplantae > Streptophyta > Zygnematophyceae > Desmidiales > Peniaceae > Penium > Penium margaritaceum. Next base: position 2,041 of record SZWC01006873.1, on the reverse strand, counting down.
GAGGCCTACATGATGCGGAGGCCTACATGATGTGGAGGCCGACATGATCTGGAGGCCTTGACGGTTGCTGTGCGGCTTTGTGCACCCACCCTTATCTACCCTTCCTTGGGAGTATCTTGCAGCACTCATTGTGCTGCGTTGAATCTGTCTGTGTGGAGGCTCCTTGCGTTGCATGTGTTGCTGTGTGTGTTGCTGCAATGAAAGAAGCGGATTTGTGGTCTGAAGCAAGTGTAGCGCGCACTTGCCACTTCCCACACGCCTGTGTTTTGCTGACATTGCCACGTCGATCACGTGTTTTAATTTTTCCTCGTCATGGAAGAGCATGTGTGTGGCAGTGTGGTTGTCAGAGTCTCTAGCCGGTGGAGACTCCCGATCATTTTCCTGCTAGTGGTGCAGACACCAAATGCAATGCAATGCAAGAACAAACTACACTTGTGCGTGGCAGTGGGGCGTTGCAGATCTGCTGGGGCGTGGAGACCTTGTCGTGACGAGACGGGTGGAGTGGGGCAGCATACTCCTCGGCTTCGAACAGGCAAGCCACAGTTTCTGACCTTNCGCACATTCGCCTGAATGTGAGGTAGGTAGCACGAAATGCTCCCGTGCTACTTTGCACGTCAACCTGCCGTGCCGTACGGCATGGATGAGAAATGTGTTTGTTCTGTTGCTGAGGAAACCAGCGCAGCTGGCCATGCAATGCTTGCAGCCATACATTGACGATTGCTTGCTCATCACCACACACACATGGCCTGATCCATGGAACGTCGCAGAGAGGTGCAAGAAGGGCAACGCAGAAGTGCACGCACCGTGTGGTGCAGTGCAACAAGAGCTTGCTCTGCACCAGGCCGTGTACAGAGATAATGAAGCGGTGGATGTTGCAGATGTCTGACTCTCCACATCCAACGGATACACCGTTTTTCTGCTTGGGCTGCTCTTGTCCATCTGCTGCGCAGCCTTTGGCCAGATATGAAAATTTTTCCTTTCCCTTGAACTGGTGTGCTGTTGGTCCGGTCGCTGTCATCGTCAACTCCTCGCCGTCGCCGTCGTTGTCGGCATCATCTTGTTCGCCGCCCTCCTTTCGTCGTGGTTGTCGTCGTGCTGCCGCTGCCGCCTGTTGTCGTTGTCTTTGTCATTGTATTCGTCCTCGACATCCTCGTTGCCGTTGTCGTCGTCGTCACCATCGTCGTTGTCATTGTTGTTGTCTTCGTCGTCGACACCGCCGTCATCATTGTCGTCGTTGTCGTCGTATTCATCGTCCTCGTCGTCGTCGTTGTTGTCGTCGTCGTCATTGTTGTTGTCGTTGTCGTTGCCGTTGTCGTCGTCGTCATCGTCCTCGTCGTCGTCGTGGTCGTCATCGTCGTCATCGTTGTCGTCATCGTCGTCATCGTCATTGTCGTTGTCATCGTCGTCGTTGTCGTCGTCGTCGTCGTCATCGTCGTCATCGTCCTTGTCGTCGTCATTGTCCTTGCCGTCGTCGTCGTTGTCGTCGTCGTCGTCGTCGTCGTAGTCGTCGTCGTCGCCGTCGTCATCGCTGTCGTCGTCGTTGTCGACATCGATGTCCGCCACCGATGCCGCCACCGCCACCGCCGCCGCCACCGTCGTCGTCGTCGTCATCGCCATTGTTGTTTCTGTCGTTGTCATTGTTGGCGGTGGCAATGACAGCAACGGGAAGGTCATTGCCGCTATGTTACTGCCACTGTCCCACTGTTATTACCACTGTCCCATTGTTTCTACCATCGTCGCATTGTCGTGTGGACGTTGCATTTGCTTTGTGTCATCCCAATGTTGCTACCATCACTGGGTTGTTGTTGCCGTTATCACCATGTTCAGAACCGCCAGCACTGCTGCTGCCTCCGCTGCTGCTGTCATTGTCGAATTTTGGGGCCAAGAGGGTGTTTGCCAGTTCGTTTGTTTGTTCGCCTATTTGTCGTTTTTGTCAGGCTTTTCACTTCTCATGAGTATTCGTATTTCCTTGTCTGCTCCGTTGACCTTAGAAATGTGAGTGCGCAATGGCATTTCACTCTGTGCTCTGGCCTGGTGCGCT
>SZWC01006872.1:101673-123208 GCA_023375785.1 Penium margaritaceum | reverse complement strand
AGGAGGAGGAGGAGGAGGAGGAGGAGGAGGAGGAGGGAGAAAGCAGTAGAGAGCAAACTCAGCAAATCACGGCTTCCAGGGAGAAGCTCATAACTTACCAGAAGCGTGAGAAGTCTGATGTGGAAGACGATCGATGCAGACCAGGGATAGAGGAGAGACCCCGCCGTTCAAGTCGTTGGCAAGCCAAAGATCACATGTTCATGCAACCAGCCCAAACATAACCAGAAGTAGAACGGTTTAGCAGGGTATTCAGATCAAGGGAATGAACCAAGTCGGGAAGAAGAACAAATTGGCCTTATACTAGCACCATCAACACTAGCAAGAGACCTCCAAGGTGGGGAAGCCACCATTAGCACAGGAACCAGCAGCTGCAGCAGTGGAGGTAGTGGGGGAAGCAGGAGCAGCAGCAGCAGCAGCAGCAGCAGCAGCAACAGCCTGCTGCTCCCGCAACAACAGCAGCCGCAGCGGCAGCAGCGGCGCAGAGAGAGACTTGAAGAAGTATGCATCACAGGCCCGGCAGAAGCGACACACAAAAAGTAGCTCGACAATGGATACTGCACTTTGTCGCAACTTCAATGCCAACGGACAACTTTCAGCACTAACAAAAACCCTTGCCTTCAACCCAGAACCTGTTTTGTTCTCACCTCCGAGACAGAAAACCCACAGTCCACCGCTGGAGTGCAATGCCAGCGGCAGCGTACGCACTGCGCATCTGTGGCACATGATACAACAAGCATGCGCGTAATCACCACAAGCATTTGCAAGCAGTTGCCAAACCACTCGAGGACATGAAGTCCATGCCAAAGAGAACGACCAAGGCCAACGGGTGTGCATGCGAAACCCATCAACCGGCCAGGTACAGAAAGAGCGGTCGGCACTTGGCTCACTTCACCACTCCGGCTTGGAGAAAAACTTCGTAAGGCAGTTTCAGCACAGCGCAAGGTGCAACGATAGCCGTAGGCCTGAGACATGGATGTGAAGAGATCGACTGCACTGATTCCTTCTCGGCTCAGGCAATCAAACGCCCATCAGACTAAACGTTGCGCACCTACCTTGCGCACAATGTGGGTTGCCGCTGCCCGCGCAATGCACAGCCCTCCGTCTGAGAAACCACGCAGCCAACAACACAACCCAAGAGCATCCAGTCAATCACAAGCGTGGGAAACCAACCGCTCACGAAGGTCTGCAAACACATCAGTGAGCGAGAACAGGATGTCCGATGAGCAACGATGAGCTCAATAAGGCTAATGGACGAAAAAGTTAGTAAGAGAGCTAAGTGCTTCGCCTGCAGGCTTCTGGCCATCCTCCTGCCTTTTTGAGAGGGAAGGGCGGGAACAAGGATGAAACTTGTGGTCATGGGCATACTCCGACGGTTGCGTGGTCGCAGAATCCTTGAAGAAAGGTGCGTGGGATAAAGTGGCTAGCGCAGTCAACCTTTCCAAGCCAATATGGCAGCAGCCGCTACGACAGGTGGAGGAGGAGGGAACGTTTTGACAGAGAAGGGGGAGCGGCAGTTGTGAGGAGATGCTCACGATAGGTGTGAGATTTGTCGCAGCAGATGGGCATCAGCTCGAGGTTCCACAGCTGCTCGAGCCGTTGCCATTGCGACATCACGATCAGCCTCATAATGAGACGCAGTTGGCAGCTGACGAGGGCCCCGGGGTCGCCACAAAAAGAAGATTCTCCTTCCCTTGCAATGGATCTGGAGGAGCCCTGGACCTAGGATGTGCTCATAGACGCAAACGAAATCGGCTTCATGTCCGTCCAGACGGCCACGTCTGCGTGTCCGACCCCAACTTTACACCAGGCAGTCCGACGTTGCACCTTCCCAATGCTATCAAGCCAACGTGGCTTCCCAGTGCATTTGTCAGCTTGCCTCCCCGCGACCCTGACGACGTCAGAATCTACACCCGGGCGTACGCGGCCAGAAGAAGAAGGAAGGCGTCTCAATTTCGTTCAAGGCTACAGTTGTGCAGTCCCTCAGTACGCTGGAAGTGAATCCTCTGAGCTGCGACCTCGGCTAGAGTCTTGACGTCTGATGGGGTCGGAGGGCGGAGGTGCGTAGAGGGTCGAGGTGTGTTGAGGTTGGATGTGGGTGCAGGGTTGAGGTGGGTGGAGGGTTGGAGGTCATCCGTGAGACGGCAGCGAGCTTGACGCGAGCTTTCCAGGACAGTGGCTCCACCATCAAACAGTTGTGCCCTAGGAGTCGGATGCTGCCGTCAACCTCAACCTTAAGATCGACAACCATGCTAACGTCACTGAAGGCCACATCATGAAATGTGCGTACATTATAACATGGTAAGATGAGTGTTAGTCTTAAAACGTGCATGCATATTAACACCGCAAAGCACATGCCCCTCATGCATGAGCGACATTAATGGAGAGAGAAGTACTACTAGGGCTTCCAACAGCGGCATCTAGTTGAAGATGACGGTTTCGCTGTGGCGGCGGCGGTTCGTTGCCTTCTAACGAACACAAATCTGGAAACTGGAAATTTCCCATATACCGCGCGTTCGGACAGGGGCAATCTCTCGCGCCACTAGTTTTGAAACTATTCTCATATATATACCGTAATTTCCGCTTATTAAAACAAGAACGCCACTATTTCATATTCTATATTTCTATGACCCACGGATGTTTTGTGTGATCACGATATGCCACGAGGGGCATATGAGACATCACTATATATCCCACAAACTAAGAGTCTTATAACGGATTTGACAGAATCCTTGGCCGACTAGCCCAAAACCGAGGTGCGTGAGGGTCTCCAACCCTCAAGCCATCCCATATTCACTGCCCACAATCCCAGGTGACCCCGCTCGAGCCACGTGGCTCCTTTGACCGGTCAGCGTGGCATTACCATGCTACAGGAATTTTTTGACATCTTATTGCTTTATTTAATTGTTCATCTATTCAAGGTTTCCTTTTTTAATAGGGATGGGTATGTTAGATAATATTTGTGAGACTTTTTCGTAGGTTTGACGTTATTCGACGATCAAACTTACAACATTTCTTGGTGCATAATGCAATGAAACTTTGATTGTGCACATGAAATCACAAGGGATTGTTCATCTTAATTTCTAAGGCAGGTTATATGAAGAACCGCTTGTATAGTGCGGAGAAAAGTCTACATATTAAAAGAGAGAAAGTGACAACTTAATCCATTAGACACAACATATTCATTGACGCATACTTGAAGGGGCATATTAAAATTTACATCGTGAATGTGTGGATTCTGGTGATCTACTTTTCTAAACCATTGCTTCTTGTAATCTAGCTTCGAATTCCATGACAGATAATTTTCTAAAAACAGATCATGTGCCGGATAGCTTCCAGAAGTGAGAGAAGCGTGGTAGAAGTAAATTTGATGATTTGAAAAACCTTCACAACTTTATCCCAATCCATTAGATTGACGTCGATTGCTTGTAGCCGCACGCTTGAGACCACAACGCTTCAATGAGATGGTTGTCAGAAGGCGCTCAATTTCAAAGCAGGTAATCCTGACGACAAGGTTACGAGGTACCAGATTCTAGAAATCCAAGAGCACTATCCACCCCAAGTTGCAGATTTTGAGATCCATTCGTCTTATGTTACAGTTTCTAGTTTTATGACTTGAATTATTCTCTTTATTTTAACGACTGCGTTGTTTATTTTTCTTTTGTTGTGTAGAAGGGATAGTGTTCAAACATGATGAATTAAACCACGCCCTCTTATTTGAAGCGACAACACAACAAACGACAACCTTAAGGGGGGGTACGTTTTCACAAATCGAGCATTGCAAAAATGACACCTGACCATCATCTGCTCTTCCACCTAGAGTATAAGACGCAAGGAACAAACAAAACATGTGGGTTGCCCAATGCCTAGACGGGTTACATTGTGATGGCGTGGAGTACCCCCAGTCTCCGGGTATTCTGAATGGACACTATGTGCCCCGCGGGTGAGAATTGGGCCTATCTTTATAAATAAAAAATCGTTAGAGATAATTGTGACGGACGATTCCACGAAGGAGGTTTCGGAGATTTGTTTTTACAGATCTTGGGTACTTTGATATTTTCGTTTAATTCTGATAATCTGCGCAAACTGAGATGAAGATGCTTTTCCGTTAGGAGTTCCAGACGCAAAATCTCGCACGACGATCCCAGCACTCCGAGCCCCGCACTCCCGGCAGGCTACGGCTGTGCCCTCACAGCGACAGCAAATGGCGAAATGCATGTTCGAGAATGACCACAGTGTGACGCCAACCGATGTGCTAAAGACTGGGAGGGTGCTGGCACGTCGTCGAAACATGTTCAGCTGGGCTACCGGTTGCGTGGCAATGCGTCAGAGTGACGCAGCTGCGGCTGTCGGAGAAACCCCAATTCCCTACCGGAAGATGTCCCCGGTTTTCCCGAGTTTGTCTCTTGGGGTCAATGTTAGCTGTGACGGGAGTGACTTCAATCACCGTTTAAGCGAGCATTATGGAGAAGGGCACTTCGACCTCGGAGCCCTGGTTACTTGCGCGGTTAGATGGAGGGACCCATTTCAATATCTGACCAACCCTTCAGCCTCGCCGGCCGATCTGACCAGCCAGAGGCCCCGGTCGGCAAATTTCGACAACCTCAGGGCCCGTCGTCCATTTACTATCGGAATCGAGCTCCATTCGTCCTCATCACCGGCCTGGATTCGCCCATGACAGTCGGTGAATAGCGAAAAATGTAACAAACCGAATTAAAATTGAAAAAAAGTGTCAACAAAACAGGTTCCAATCGTGTTTTCCATCCGTAGCACACTGTTTCGGATGTCAAAAAAGCATCGGATGTAATCTCCGGCGCGTTCATCGTGCAAGCAGTTATCCGATGTAGCCAGCCCGGTAGCAGCCCGGCTATCTCGAGTCGCGCCGGCAGCTGAAGGGGCCCTTTTATTGACCGCCACCCGAACACAGGCTTCGGCGCTCATGGATCCGGCAATACGGGTCCTCGCGTTAGGACAAAGGAAGATCCAGGGCCCCAAGGTTGATTTAACCTATGGAGAATGGTGTGCTTTGATACCTTAAATCAATTTTGCCCCTTCAGACGAATCTTTGTCAATATTTGGCACGATTTTTTTTTCTGTAATTCTTTCCACAAACATTGGACCATGACATCATCATAAAAAGAACATTGCACGATAGTGATTTTGCGTTCCTCTTATGAGAAGATTTACATGCTTTATCTTGAACAGAAACACTCGAGGTTTTTCTCTCAAGTCATGTCGTTGGCATCCACTTTCTCACCTCTTCTTGTACAACACCAACTATTGCAAACCTCTCGACAGAGGGATTTGCTTTAGTTCGTTTTTAGGTTTGTAGGTAATTTGAGTCGGGGTTCCGAGACTCCCCATGCGTTGAAAAGGAGCGTTCTCGGCCACGCTTCCGCATGATCTATGTTGTGATGTGAGTCGTCCCTGTCTATATATGCAAATGATTGTGACCAATTGGCACTGTCCAATCTGGCGAGGATCTCAGACACGTGTCCAACTAGCACCGGGGCATTTTTGCATACTCGTCTATGCATCCACATCCGTTTGGGAGCTATGGGAGCGTGCCGGAGTTGTGCTTGGGACCATCCACAACTGTTTGTACCCTGTTGGATTCTCTTGGTGCATTGACTTTGGGCGTGGATTGCACGTTTTTGCATTCTCTGTCCAGTGTCAGGTGCCGGGCTAGGGTCTGTGGGATCAGAAAACAAGTCACATGGGTGTGCGCGCCAAGGTACGGCCGGAACTGTGGTCTTGGATCGGTTTAAAGCAAGCCGACCCTTTCCCATGCGTGACTCGTCGTGCGCCACAACAACTATGTATGTTATGAGCTTGTCAATTGTCAATCATCTCTACAAATGCATTCATTGTGACTAAAGTGTGTCTCCACTAGCCCAGCCCTTGCTGTTTCTTGCTCGCATTGCTTGCCTTGATGTTAGCTGAATGGGACAGTGTTGTCTTGTCAGCACAACAAGCCTAGAGAGTTTCCACGAAACTTCTCAGAGCAACGAGGCATGCCTTGCTAAGCTGCGTAGCAGAGACGCAACAATTATAGCAGTAATGAGACTCACAGTTTCAGCCAAGGTCCTAGGATTACCTACTACGTCACGATGACACGTAGCAACCGGCAACTAGCAGCGGCAGCAGAGGTGTAGTCATGGCAACACCGGCAAGAGTAGGCCACCACATCATCAGTGCAACGGCAGGGACAACAAGACCATCACAAGGTTGAAGAGTAGTAGCAACAAGCACCACAATAGGTGGACGTCAATAGTAGCCGGAATAAAGCAACAACATTGGGGTCATGATGTAGCATAGCAACACTTCAGCTGTGGTTCATATAGATGCCACAGTAACTACGCAGCAATGCATCAACGTAGAAGCACACCACTGCAAAAGCCACATAAGCTATTGTAGCTGACGCGACCGCTAGAGTTACAGCACGGTAGTTCAACATCGTAACAATTATGCAACAATTACAACTAACACAGCTACCACAATTGCCGAAGCTGCTGCTTGGGGGTGGCAAGGTTACCTCCTTATGCACACCTTGCAAAAGGTACACGGAAGGTGAGCGCCATCTTCAAACCCAAAAAAAATGGGAGGATGCAAGGGGACAATCTGGAAGGGACACCCTCAGGGTCTCCTTAGCATCCCCTGGCTAACATCAGCATAGTGACTCCACATATGATCAAGACCTGGGCGTCCAACCTGTCCATCATTCCCTTGCCTACTACACTGCCGGATTGTGAGTTCAGTGCTGCATGCACCACATCGTTGGGGACATTGTCACCCATGAAGTCATCCTTGTTAGCAGGTGCACCAAGCTTGGCCTTGAAGGCCATCTGCTTGAGAAGTGGCTGCCACCCGCACAGACATGCCACGCTCTACATCGTGTCCTCAGAAAGCATGTGAGAACACGGACCCATGGTGTAACCAGCGGTAGAGAAGACACGCTCGCTTGGCGCAGAACTTGCAGTCACGGGCAGCCATGGCCATGGTGGGACAACGCGGCACGAGGCGTTGCCACACCTCTGTTGGGCTGTCGAACATCCAGATAGCTGGTTCCATCTCCCAGTTGTCGAACTCATCACCATTCAAAGGATGCACGCACTGCGTATGAGCCTCTAGAGATGCAAGAAGTGGGGAATTTGCAGGGCGAGGGGGAGTAGTAGGCGTAGTTGGCCCGGTGCGTATGGGGGGCGTAGCGACGGATGAGGCGTAGGCAGTGAGAAAGTGGCACACAGTGCAGCGAACAATGTCCGCCGACACAGAGTTACTATCGGCGTCGTAGGCATAGTACCTGGCGTTGAGCCTGGGGTCAAGGACAGTGGCCACCGTGTAGTATTTGCTGGACAAGTTGTAGTAGTACGTCGTTTTGAGGCGAACCACGACATCAGTGCAAAAACTACGCTAGTCAATCCGCTGCATCACTCTTTGGTGTGACAATGAAAGTACTTGCCGCATTGCTGAGCACATTGAAATACATCACATTTGCACATAGCACATCAACATCAAACATAACTTTGACCATGAACGTGTTGTGTGTGGTGGTGTGGGCTTGATTGGAGTTGACAGCTCTCACTAGCGTGCTGATTTCCTCACCAAAATGCTATGCAGTGGGAAGTTCAACGTGTTTGTGTATGCTGTTGGTCTTCAGTCCCTCCGTGCCAATCGTGGTTGACGTGTCTCCATTTCATTCCCTTCTCTCATCCCAGTTCTACCTATGTGTCTTCTATTCTAACAGTGCTGAGGCTACTCGTGGGTTGTTGCCATCTTCGATATGTTTTATCGTCGGGTTCTTCCCACTTGTTGTTTGGCTGCTTGTAGATATGTTTTGGAGCTGTTGCACAGTTGGCATGTATGTCGGCCAAACCGAGGATGGAGGGAAGATCTCTCTCTCTCTCTTGCTCATTGCTCTAGTTTACTCTCATTCTCCATTTGTTACATTGTGTCCTTTACCACCTACACTCTCACATAATACATTGCTATAGGGGGTATCTCCATTCCCTAAGTGTGAACAAGAGTGTGTGTATGCCCTTTGTGGCATTCGGAAGAATAAAACTACTTTACCCTGCGTTCGGAAGAATAAAACTCCCCTAGCCACTGGCTTGACAATATTCATATTTTACCCACAAATTACAAGAAAACACAACATGTCGACGCTGCATGCGATATACCGTCGACATGCTTATGCCATCACGTTTTTTGAACATTCACAAACCCCTCGTTCAACCAGTTTGTGAATGTTCAATGGGGAGGGAGGTTGCGTTTGGTTGGCATGCAAGGTCTGAGAATCCCCATGCGTAAAGGGAACCTAGAGGGCCCCGCTACCGCGGGGCCCAGAAGGAACCCGCGTAAAACTAAAACCCTAAAACCCGGAATGTATTTTGGGGTGTGGTTTGATTAGGGTTTGCATGTTAAAACCAGAAGGGTTTGCGTGTTAGGGGGAAAAGACCAAGGGTTTCCGCTTGATTTAAAAAACATGTGTTTTGGCTTGTTTACAATCGAGCGATGACTTGTTAATTTTTTTCTTTTGACATGTAAACCCACTGATTTGATTTAGGGATTTCCATGTTGTGCGGGGTAGAGCCCGCGCAAAACATCGCTCAATCACGATTCTTACGTAGGAGCGAGAATCGCGAGGGGGGTGGCCATGTCCCACCTCGCTTTGCTTGATCAGTGGTACATGTCGTTGATCGAGCATGGTGAAGCGAGTGGACAGGGTAGTTCCATTTTTTAATTCACAAGGTAGGGTGTCAATGAAATATTTTTGCTGGATAGGGCATCACCAATGTTACGTACTTGACGTACACGAGTTCCTTATCTTTCTGAGGGGGTATTTATGTTGCTACACAAATAGCCCATCGTGTCGCAAGAACCGCGATATTTACTTCGACGACTGAGGACAAACTGGCCGACAGCCCTGCCCTCTGTGGATATTCGCGAACCTTTCGACAGCTTTGACCACTCTCGCGAACCTACGAACAGAAGTATCACGGCCTTTTGGTCAACTTCTTGACGCATCCAGATGAATCTAGATTTCTAAAGATGCATCTCGCATCTTCAACGTCGATTTTCAAAGATCCCTGACTTCTCGACGGACCTTTTCAAACTCGACCACTCACGACGTGACCCTGCACACGTGGCTTGACAATCGACCCAACGACCCCGACCATGCCTCATTCGTAACTCGACACTTATATCTATACATATGTTCGATCAGTTCAACACTTATCATCGAAGTACACTTACCGCTAATTATGAATTGCTCAAGTGTCCCAACTTCTAAATCGTATTTTGCCTTGTAACTTCTACCTGTTCAACATCTACGCTCTGTTCATCATAACACTTGGTATCAGAGCGCTGCGGTGTTGGAGAGACAACCAACTACTTTACCCATCCAAAGAACCTTGCACAAGCCGTCAGCGCATCTCGGACATCAAGACTTCGCAGATTTCACAACATTAACGTAAGGCGAGCAAGCACAACCAACGACCAGCCACGGGTCCTCGGCGACTACTTCGGCGATGGAGGAGTGAAATATTCCGATGCACACAAACCTTCAAGTGACAGCAAATGCTAGCGTGGCATTGGACGAGAGGTACGGATCAACGAGGAAAACCCGATCTCCGCACTCGAAGGAATCAACAACCACCTGCTCCAACAACTCAACGTCGCGATGGAGCCTCTTCGCAACGCAAGCGCATGTGAAGCAGTGCTCGTTGAGAGAAAATCCCAACTCTTGAGCAAATCTAAAAATAATTCCGGCTCCACCAGAACTGTTCGATCTTAGAAACTCAAAGGGACCGTCGGTTCGGATGTGACTGACCAGTTTGGAGGTGTATTTCACCGTTGCTAGGAAAAATGACGATCAAAAGAAAAATGACCTCGCGGATGCGCTTCTATGTGGCACGGTGTTAAGTTGGTGGTCCGACCAGAGAGATACGTGAACCTAGTACAACTACGGAAAATTCGGGCACATCGCTTGCAACTATCGGATCAAGCATCAGGCCAAAAAGGAGGGGTATTCGTAGAAAAATGAGTCGGGAAACGGCAAAGGACAAGAGTAAAAGGCACAACTCTTGTCCGTGAGGAACGATCTGCACCGAACGATCACCCATTTGAATGGCCCACATCACCGCAGAGGGTTTCAAGGATCACAAAGTTTGACGAGGAGTACGAGGACGACCAACTCGAGATACTGCCAAAACCTCAGCCTCAAGGATACAAAATCTGTAGAACGGTATCGGCACTATAAGATGGTGGGACTTCACATTGCTTCGTAAGCAACGACATGGTTCGCAAGCTAGGTTTGCAGACCTGACCAGGGGTGTTTGAAAGAAAAACCATTGACAAGAGACTGCAGATATGGAGACTCCGAGAACCACTACCACAAGTGGGAAATCTAGGGGATGCAATGGTTTGGAGGTCTTGTCCAATGAGCGACCCCAAAATCATCATATCGGACGAGATTTCCTGTACTGGCACAATTTGCAGGTCGACTGAAACAACATCAATATCTACGTGGAGATTGAAAGTGCCAAACGACAACTTCCGCATGAGGGAGGGAAGCCAACAGTGGAAGCAACAGAAGTGGAAGTAGTAGATGAAGCCGCGGAAGCCAACAAGCGACATCCTGTGCAGCCAATACCGCTCAACGTGGCCAAGCACTACACACGAAGAGGAGCTCGTGTGTGGCTCATAGATCTCAAGCAAATGGGAGAAGCGGAAGTGGTAGGAGCTGACTCATCATCGACATCATCAACCTCATTGACATCAACAAAGTTTGCAACGGTACCCGAAGAGTTCGCACCACTCACCAGGAGTTTGTGAACGTCTTCCCTGATGAACTCCAGAGAAGTTTCCGCCTCAACGAGACATCGACCATCGCATCAAACTAAAGCCTGGCAGCTAACCTACAGTTTGAGGGGCCTATTAGATGAACAATCACGAGCTGACCTAGCTGAAAAAGCAACTCGACAATATGCTCAGTCAAGAGTTTATCCGCTTATCCACGTCACCATGCGTTGTACTAATACTATTCGTAAGAAAGAAAACAGGAAAGACGTGGATGTGCATGGATTATCGTGCATTGAACGATGCTACCATAAAGAACCGCTACCCTCTTCCCCAAGCTGATGAACTTTTTGACCTATTCGGAGGGGCTCAAATTTTCAACAAATTCGACTTACGCAGCGGATGCCACCAGATACGCGTGGCAGACACCGAAATCGAGAAGACAGCATTCCGAACCCGCTACGGGCACTTTGGATTCACAGTCATGCCGTTCAGACTCACAAATGCCCTGGTGACATTTCTGGCGGCAATGAACAGCACTTTCCGACCATACCTCAACGAATTTGTTGTGGTGTACCTCCACAACATTCTTGTATATAGCCGTACCCTGGAGGAGCATGACAGACATCTTTGAAAAGTCCTTGAAGTTTTACAAAGGAAGGTTTTTTTTTTAAACTCTCGAAATACGACTTTGGTCGTCGTTCGATCGAGTTTTTGGCCCACGTCATCAATGGTGGACGGGTCACCATGGATCCGAAAAAGGTGGCAGCAGTTGCTGATTGGCCAACGCCAACCAACATTCAAGAAATTTAGGTTTATCTTGGATTTTGCAATTACTACCGACGATTCGTGCGGGAATACGCCTGAATGTCAGCGCCTCTTTCTAACCTCACTAAAAAAGAAAATGAGTGGCGGTGGAGAGATAGCGAACAAGAAGCGTTCATCCCATTGCGGAACAATGTGACCTCAGCGCCATTCCTATTATTAGCCGATCGAATAGTTCACTACGTCATGGCCACAGATGCATCATACCGAGCCATTGGTGTGGTCCTTCCACATGACCATGGTAGCGGCGAACAACCTGTCGCCTACATATCTCAAAAACATCGAGGACCGAAAATCAACTACGTTGTACACGAGAAGGAGATATTGGTGATCATGCACGTGTTCAAGAAGTGGCAATGCTATATGGAGTTTCACCAATTCATTGTGCGCATCGACCACCACGCGTTGAAATATTTGAAACTGCAGCTAAATCTCAATTGAAATCAATCCCGATGGATGGAGTTCCTTGAATCCGGGTTCGACTATGATATTGAGTACCGGTGAGGTAAAATCAATCCGGAAGATGCACTTAGCCGCCGACAAGATTTTATGGCTGATGTGACAACGCTATAGCTACAACGAGACCCGTACCTCGAGCGGCTGTTCACACGAGGCTATGACGAGCACGACGGATATGATAAGACGGAAATCTGGTTTGACGCACCCTACTGGCAACGACGCTTCACTCGCCAAGTGGTCGTTTCGCTGAACAGCAAACTTTGCCGTATGCTACTCAAGGAGTGCCATGACACCGGACCAGGTGGACACTTCAGAGAGGATAAGACACTGAAGAAGCTGGCAAAAAACTATTGGCGGGACAAGATGCAATCCGACGTGGCCAACTTCTGCAAAACCTGGGACACATGTCAGCGAAAAAAACCCCGTCGCACGAGGCCACCCGGACTTCCAAAACCACTCCTTGTTCCAACAGAACCATGGGTGAACATCTGCATAGACTTCGTCACGGGATTACTCGTCACACCCGAGGGATATGACGGAATCCTTGTGGTCCTTGACAGGTTTTCCAAAATGTCCCACTTCATCCCGACAACGACCACCGTCATCACCGAGGGAACAGTACGGGTGTTTCTAAACAACATTTTGCGGGTACACGGCGTACCAAGAACCATCACAAGTGATAGAGACGGTCGATTCACCAGTCGTTTTTGACACGAACTGATGACTCGCTAAGGCAGTAGAATTCAACTTTCAACAACGCTTCATCCTCAAACTGACCGTCAAACCGAGTGAACAAATCAGATGATCAAACAGCTTCTAACAGTATACAAACCACACGAGACGGATTGGGCACAAAAACTCCCAACCGCCAAAACCGCATATAATTCGGCAGTTTCTACCGGAACGGGAAAAACTCCATTTGAAGTGGTGTATGGCAAACTCCTCGCCACACCACCTGGGCTACAAAGTCGCAGCAACATCCCTGTGGTTGGCGTTCAACACCGAGACTTCACCATCATTTGGGAGAAAACACCACAAACCCTCGTAACAGCACAAGTTGCGATGAAGCGAGCAGCTGATCGGCATCATAGCGACGACATCTTTGCCGCTAGCGACAAAGTCCACCTCAGCTCTAAGAACATCAAACTCCGAGGAGCCGACTACGCGAAGCTCGAACCCCATTGGTTTGGCCCGTTTGAGATCGAGCGCATGCAAACCCTTGTGATTGCATGACTCAAACTCCCTGACACTCTGCAAGTTCATCCGGTGTTCCATGTCAGCAGACTCAAGCACCACCGAGACCCCGAAGAGAACTTCCCTGGCAGAGATGTCTATCCTCCACCTCCCGTTCAAGTGGACGAAGACACAGAGTACTTCATCGAGGACATCCTCGGCCATCGATGATAAGGGAAGACAACAGAATATCTCATCAAGTGGCTCGGCTATGACACCGTGCATAACAGGTGGGAACCTTACGCCAACCTCCAAGACGTCGATCATCTCATTGACGGCTACTACCGCTGTCACCGAGCCACATCTGCACGCGCGCCGGGATGACATGGCTAAAAGGGGATGGGGGAGTTTTATGTACCAGACGTACATGTGTCCCTAATCTTTGCGAGTGGGCATTTCTGTTATTACATAAACAGTCCATCACGTTGCGAGTGTTGACATGGTGTGCCCCTTGCCATGAGTGCCGTTGATTTTACTCCCTATTTTGATCACTGAGGACTGATCAAACACCTAGTCTGACTTGAGATTTGGATGTCTTGGAGTTTTCCATGCAGAATCGAGCTTTGAATTGCTCGATTTGAGTGAGTATTCAGAAAGTTAGCCTAGCCCGAAATTCTGGTGTTGGGCGGGTGGAATCTGGTACCTGCCATGAGTGGCGGGATAATCCACCGCCAGTGATCCGAGTTCGTCCCCAACAAGCTCCAAATGCACCAGGGCCATAAAGGAAGCAACCAGAGGATTCTCCTTGACCAGCGTGAAATTCTCCTTGACCTCTGGGCGAGGAAAGGCGCTCTGATGGGTCATCGTCGAAGCGCCTCGCGTTGCATAGCGAGCAAGGCAAGCTGGGCGGCTCCACCAAGGGTAACTTTGACGGCCGTAGCAGGAGCTCTACTGCTCCGATTAGGGCATGCTTGGATGCGTTGGAAAATTAGCTCACAGACTATAAGGATCTGATGTTATCTCAATAAGCTAAGTAACAAAAATGTGTTTTGATTCAGTTCTACTCAATGCGACGTGTTCTGTCCACTCACATACGTGATCCTTGTGCTCCACACTCTTCACCATTGGTGTCTATTGACTGCCCCAAACATTGGTAGTGTGTACCAGTGAGAGCTAGGCATCCTTGAGGGTGCCTCCCCATCCACCAGTGCCAACAAAGGGTTATGGGCTCACGTGCCTAGAAGGACCCTAGCTCTACAACTTTCACGCTACCGCCGCGCGCCATGGCAACGACTGAGCAAGAGAGCATCAACGACGTCTCCAAGTTTGATGGGAATGACTTCCCTTTGTGGAGGTGGTAGTTTGAGGTCTACCTCAATGACAAAGGCCTGCTTGAGCTGGTCAACGGTAAAGAGACAACCCCTTTGGATACCGCGACACCGGAGGAAGTGGACAAGTACAAGAAACACAACAAGAAGGCACTGGCTTTGTTAGTATTAGTGCTAGCCCCGCCTCAGCGCGCACTGATTCAAGGATGCACGGAGGCCGTGGTGGTTTGGAAGAAACTCTACACCGTCTACCAGTCCACCAACCTTGCTGATCAGCTCTTTGTCTTCAAAAGGATCATCACCCTCCGTGCCAACAAAGACGACGACATCATGGAGATCCTGCAGTAGATTGAGTCTGTTACCGCCGAGTTTGTAGCCACCGGATAGAAGGTCGACCCTCAGCTGCAAGCCATGATCGTCCTCCTGGCCTTGCCGGAGAGTTGGAGTCCCATGATCATCGCTGTAGGCGGCTGGTCTGCCAATGAGCTGAAGTATTCGAAGGTAGCTGAGTACGTCCGTAATGAATGGATGTGGCGTGGTGGGAGAGAGAGCGGGGCAATGTCAAGTCCTGCGTATGCCGTCCGCCATTGAGGTGGAGAGGGAGGCAAGAACGAGAAGGGTATCAAACAGGGCACCAAGAGAGGTGACAACAAGGGGGAGTGCTACAAATGTGACAAATAGGGCCACTACGCACGCGATTGCCTCAACAAGAAGTCGGACCAGGCCGGGAAGGGCGGGAAGAAGGACACCCAAGCCAAGATGGCCAGGGAGTCTACCGACTTGACAGATCTGAATGTCACGGTGATCGACTCCGGATCAGGCCGCCACACACAATGCAACAGGGCGGCATTCGTCACCTACGTCGCCACCAAGTGGCGTATGACAGTGGCCAACGTCAAGACGGAGTTGGCCGTGGGCGAAGGCAATGTTTGTATTGAGTCAGTGGTGAACAGGCAAGTCATTCCGTGCACCATCTACGTCGTGCTCCACATGCCCAACTTTGGGGCAAACCTGCTGTCAGTGAGCCGCCTTACCGACAAGGGGCTCGAGGTATTCTTCAATAAGAAAGAGGACATCATCTGGAAGGATGGGGATGGCAAGGTGATTGCACATGGCAAGAGGGAGAAGGACCTGTACCTTCATCATAACAAGGTTCTTACCGATGCGGCGAGGACTGACGCCTTCAACCTTGTGACGAAGGAGGAATGATAAACGTCATCCGCCCCTCTGCCAGAACGATAAGCCTCATTTGCCCCTCCACCAGAACAATAAGCTTGAATCGCCCCTTGTGCAAGGACGCAAAAATCCAGGCGTAAAAAATAAACGATGTATCCCTCTTGTTTGTCGAAAGATATCATGTCGACGTCGCATGGATGCAGCGTCGATATGCTGACGTCACAATTTTCTACCCAATTATCACAAATTCCTTAAAAGAAGGGTTTGTGATTTTTTGTAAGTGGTTTACGCGGTGTTTGCATGGGGGGGTCCAAGACTCCCCGTGCGTTGAAAGGGAACCTGCTGGGCCTTGCTACCGCGGGGTCCATCAGGTGTCCGCGCAAAAATAAACCCTCAAATCCTGGGTGTAAAAAGGGGGTGGGCTTGCCTATTGTTTGTACCTCGAACAAGGGTATAAAGTTGAACAAAGTGTAATAAGAAACAAAAGGGATTTAAACTCCCGTCGGGTATTCCTACGGACGCCCGTTGACCGGAATCCCTGTCGTAGTCCCCCCCCCCCCAACTCCCCACCGCTTCACGGCAGTCCACTGGCCGCCTGTTCCACCGTGACCCTCAATTGCGAGGGCCTCGATCGACGGGCGGATGGGTGGGCTGGTGGGCTGCAAGAGGCAGGGGGGGGGTGTAGTGACGGTTGACGAAGTGCTGACCGACGGATGTTGGCCTGCAATCCTCCACCCCCACCCGTCGATGGTATTCCGACCCTCCATAATGATGGTCGTGATGGAGGGCTGCACTCTAGCACGGCATGCCCGATTTTTCCATGCTTAAGCAATGACATGTGTCGCTGTTTGAGCATGGTGAAAACGGGGGGGGAGGGAGGGGGCGGGGGTGGATAGGGCTTATTTTTGCCGGACAAGGACAGATGAGGCTTATCGTTCTAGCGGAGGGGCGAATGAGGCTTATCGTTCTGGCAGAGGGGCGGATGAGTTTTATCGTTATGGCGGAGGGACGGATGGGGCTTATTGTTCCGATGGAGGGGTGGATGGAGCTTCTTGTTCCGACAAAGGGGTATATGAGGATCACGGGTGACAAAACAGGGGGGATCGGTATTTTCATCGTAAAATAAAACCCTAAAATCCAGAATGTAATTCAGGGCAGGGTTTGATGAAAGTTTGCATGTAGAAAATTTGGATTTGGCGAGCTAGAACAAAAAAAGAGCATTTCCGCTCGATCTCGAAAACGGGTCATCGAGTGATGAGCTCTTTTTTTTTGTTTGACACGCAACCCCCCTAGTTAGTTTCGATTTTAACAAACATCATTCTTTACACTTTATTTCTCTTAAAAATCCTTATGTGTCTGGTTTAACTCTCAAGTTCCTTTGGTGTACCCCCTCTTCGCATCAGATGGAGACCAGGGGTATAGAAATATTTGAACTACGGTTACGACCTGGGGCCCAAAAAACATATTTGACCTAAGTTCCGGTCAACGCCTCCGATTTGTTGTTTGTGTGGTTGAGACGACTGCAGCTTATCCATTCGTTTTGCGTAGACGCATGCGACGCGAACGAAAGGACGAGAGCGGGCGCTTTTTTTCTTCTCTCACCTGACTGAGCAAGCTCAATGCTTCTAGTCCCCGCAGGCCTGCGACCAATGGTGTCACTACTAGCACAATAGCAGCAGCAGCCGCCGCAACAGCCACAACCACACATAGGCTAACATTCATAGTGCCAGTGGCAGTTTTTTTTATGTGATATAATGTGATGTGATGTGAAATGATGTGATCTGATGTGATGTGACGCAATGGGATGTGATGCAATTTGATGCGATGCAATGCAATTCCATGCAATGTGATGCAATGTGATGTAATCATTGTGATGCCATGTGATTGATGTGATGATAGTGACATCGACAGTGACAATGACAGTGACAGTGACAGTTACAATGATAGTGAAGGTGACAATGACAGTGACAGTGACAGTGATAGTGACAGTGATAGTGACAGTGACAGTGACATTGACAGTGATAGAGGTAGTGACAGTGACAGCGACAAAGACATTGACAATGACTGTGACAGTCGCAGTGAGAGTGATAGTGGTAGTGACAGTGACATTGACACTGACAGTGATAGTGACATCGACAATGACATCGACAGTGACATTGACAGCGAGATCAACAATGATAGCAACATTGACAGCAACAGCAACAGCAACAATGACCGCGACGTTGACAGGGACTTCGACAACGATGTTGACAATGACGTGGACAACGATCTTGGCAGCGACGTTGTCATCGACGTCGACATCGATAGCAACTTTGACAAGGACATCGACAATGACATTAACAACAACAACGATATCGACAGCAATAGCGACAGAGATATCGACATCGATATTGACATCGATATTGACATTGACATTGACATCGACATCGATAACGACATCGACATCGACATCAAAATCGACATGGATATTGACATGGATATCGATGATAGAGCAGATGACATGATATGATGAGATGTTATATGATGTGATGTGATGTGACACAATGCGATACAATGTAATGTGATGCGATGTGTTGTGATGTGATGTGATGTGATGTGATGTGATGTGATGTGATGTGATGTGATGTGATACAATGCAATGCAATGCAATCAATGTAATGTGATGCGATTGATGCGATATGGTGTGGTGTTATGTGATGTTTTGTGATGTGATGTGATGCGATGTGATGTGATGTGATGTGATGTGATGTGATGTGATGTGATACAATGCAATGCAATGCAATCAATGTAATGTGATGCGATTGATGCGATATGGTGTGGTGTTATGTGATGTTTTGTGATGTGATGTGATGCAATGCGATTTGATATGATGTGATTGTGATGTGATGTGATTGTGATGTGACAGTGAAAGTGATAATGATAGTAACCGAGATAGTGACAGTGACAATGACAGTGATAGAGACAGTTACAATGATAGTGACAGCGACACTGGTAGCGGCAGTGGCAGTGGTAGTGGAAGTGACAGCGGGGGGCAGCGGTAGTGGTATTAGCAGTGGCAATGGTAGTGGCAGCGATAGCGACAACAATAGCTAGAGCAACAACGAAAGCCATAGCGAATGCTACAGCAACAAGGATAGTGACAATGATAGCCACAGCAACAGCGACAACGACAGTAATAGCAATAACGGTAGTGATAGCGACAATGATAGCAATAGCGACAACGACGTCGACAATGACGTCGACAGTGACGTCGACAACAATATCGACAGCGACGTCGACACCGATGTTGACAGCGATGGTGACATCAACAGCAACGTCGACAGTGACAACGAAATCGACATCTACGTCAATAGCGACATCGACAGCGATAATGGCATCGATAGGGACATTGACAGTGATAATGATAATTACAACGACAGCAATAGCCATAGCCATAGTAACAGGCTTGGCAATAGTGATAGTGACAGCGATAGTGATAGGGACAGGAACAACGACAGCGATTGCAACAGCGATAGTGATAGCGATGCTGACAGCGACGCCTACAGCAACGACGACAGCGATGTGGACAGCGATGCCAACAATGATGTCAATGGCAATGCTGACAGCGACGTCGATAGCGATGCCGATAGCGACGCCGACAGTGACGTCGATTACAACGCTGACAATGATGTCGACAATGACGCCGATAATGGCGTTGACAGCGATGCCAAAAGTGACATCGACAGAAACATCTACGGCGACGTGGACATCAATGCCAATAATGATGTCAACAACAACGTCGATGGTGATGTCGATAGCGAAGTTGATATCGATGTTGACAGTCACATCGACAATGACGTCGAAATCAATAGCAATGTCGGTGGCAACATCAACATCAATGGTAATGTCAACATCGATGGCGACGTCGACAGTGACATCGACGTCGTCATCGGCGTCGAGAGCGATGTTGACAGCGACAGCAACAGCGACAACGCCATTAACAACAACAACGATAGTGATATCAACAATGACAGCGACATTGATACTAACATCGACATCAACATCGACATCGACATGGACATTGGTACTGACATTGACATCAACATCCACACCGACATCAACATTGAAATCGACGATGGAGTAGATGACATGCTATGATGTGATATGATATGCCACAATGCGATGTGATATGATGTGATACGATGTGATTGATGTGATGTGATGGGATATTGTGTGGAGTTATGTGATGTTCTATGATGTGATGTGATTATGATGTGATGCAAAAGTGACAGTAATAATGACAGTGAAAATAACAGTGAAAGTGACAGTGAAAACGATAGTGACAATGACATCGACAACAAGAGGGACACTGAAAGCAGCAATGAGAGCTATAGCGATAGCGACTATGAGACTGGTAGCAACAGCGGTAGTGGCAGTGGTAGTGGCAGTGGCAACGCCAGCGACAATGATAGCCACAACAACAGCCACAATGACAGCCATAGCGACAGCCACAACGAAAGCGGTAATTATAACTACATCAACAACAACAGTCATAGCCACAGCCAAAATCACAGCAACAGCCAAAGCCATAGCCACAGCCAGAGCGATAGCCACAGCAAAAGCCACAAGAACAACCACAACGACTGCCACAACGACTGCCACAATGTCAGCGCAAGTGACAATGATAGCGACAGTGATGTTGACAGCGACGGCGATGTCGGCGGCGACGACAACGATAGCGACGACGACGACAACAATGACATCTGCAGCGTTGTGGTCGACAATGTCCACATCGACGGCGATATCGATGGAAAAATCCATGTGGATAGCGACATCAACGGTGACGGCAATATCGACAGCGACATCGATATCAACATTGACATTGACATTGATATCGACACCAAAATTGACATAAACATTGACATCGATATTGACATCAACATCGACGTGGACATTGACATGGACATCAACATCGACATCAACATCGACATCGACATGGACATGGACATCGAAATTGACATCAACATCGACATTGACATCGACATCCATATCGAAATCGACATCGACATTGACATCGACATCGGCATCAAAATCTACATCAACATCAACATCGACATCGACATTGAAAGTGACATCAATAGTGAAATTGACTATGATATAGACATCGACATTGTCATCGACATCGACATGGACATGGAAATCGACATTAAAATCAACAGAGACATCGACATCGACATTGACATCGACATCCACATTGACATCGACATCGACATTAACATGTCCTCTTCTTTCTTTCTCTCTCTCTCTCTCTCTCTTGCTCTCCCTCTTTCTCTATCTTTCTCCTCTCCTCTCTCTCCCACTCTCTCTCTTTGCATGTCCGTTCACATGTTTGGGTGTGAGTGTCTATGCCCGGACAGGGACGTGGGTGATCAATGTCGATGACAATGTTGATGGTGACGTCGAACACGACAGCGAAGTTGACGGCAACGGTGATATCGACTGAAACTTCAATAGTGACATTGACGGTGACGGTGACAATAAAAGTGACAATGAAGGCATCATCAAGGGCAAAAACGAGAGAGACAATAAGTGACAACAATAGGGATGGTAACAATAACCTCAATGGAGACAAGGATCCCCTTCCTCTCTCCATTTTTCTCCGTGTCTATCTCTCTCTCACTCACACACTCACTTACGTACTCACTCACACACTCACTCATTTACTCACTCACTCACTCACTCACTCACTCACTCACTCACTCACTCACACTCACTCACTCACTCACTTACTCACACAC